>PVKY010011049.1:0-12254 GCA_004027775.1 Bradypus variegatus
ACACAGGACCGGAAAAGACAGGAAGGATCCTGCACTTCGCATTCACCTTGGGTGGGACCTTTCTGATAGCAGAGCTGACACTCTAGAAAATCTCCGTCATATCACCAACTGGTTATAAACTCAAGAAAGAGACACCTCTGAGAATAAATCCCAGAGTTAACATTTTAAAATATTAAAATGTACAGTACACAACAAAAGATTACAAGGCTAAAAAAGAAATAGGAAACAATGGCCCATCCAAAGGAAGAGGATAAAAATACAGAAGACATCAACAAATAAGAATAGACTGTGGCATACCAGATAAAGACTTTAAAAAAGTGATAGTATGCTCAAGGAGGCAAAGTAAAACACAGAGAAAGAACTAAAAAAAGATATCAGGAAAACAATGAATGGACAATATGAGAATCTCAATAAAGAGATAGAAATTTTAAAAAGGAACCAAATAGAACTACTGGAGTGAAGACCACAATAACTGAAATGAAAAATTCCTAGGAAGATTTCAACTGTAGATTGGAACTGGCAAAACAGTGAATTTGCAAACAAGACAACTGAAATGAGTCAGGCCAAGGAGCAGAAAGAAAAAAGAACTTAAAAAGCAAAAATAGCCCAATAAACCTCCGGGATACCATCAAACAAATCAATATGTACATTAGGGGGGTCCCAGAAGGAGAAAAAAAGAAAGGGGTAGAAGGAATATTGAAAGAAATAGTGACAAAAAACTTCCCAAACTTAGCAAAAGAATGAATATATCAAAGAAGCCCATAGAACATAAAACAGGGTAAACCTGGAGAAAAATATGCCCCATCAAATACTGATCAAACAGTTGAATGCAAAGGACAAGGAGAGAGTTCTGAAAGCCTCAAGAGAAAAAGCAACATGTCATGTACAAGGGAGTCCCAATTAGATTGTCAATTTTGCATCAGAAACCATGGAGGAAAGAAGGCAGTCAGTTGAAATACTTAAAATCCTGAGAAAACAAGGGCCAACCAAGACTTTTATATTAGGTGAGATTTTCTTTCAAAAATGAGGGAGAGGTTAAGACATTCCCAGTTAAACAAAAACTGAGAGAGTTCATCACCACTAGACCTGCCCTATAAGCAATGCTAAGGGGAGTTCTTCAGCCCAAAAGGAAAGGACACTAGACAGTGGGTCAAAGCAGAATAAAGAAATAAGGACCTCTGAAAAAGGTAACCATTTGGGTAATTATAAATGCCAGTACTACTGTATTGTATTTTTTGGCATGTAACTCTAGTTCTTACTTCCTACAGTTGCTATAATGCAAATGCATAAAAAGTAATGATAAATCTATGGTTTTGGATATACAGTGTACCAAGATATAACTTGTAACAGGTTAAAAAAAAGGTGGGGGGATGGTGGGGTAAAGCAAAAGTGTTATGTGTATGCTATTGAAATCAAGTTGGTATCAAATCAAATATAATTGTTATATATTTATGATGTTAAATTTTAACCCTATGGTAATCACAATGAAAATACATGAAAAATATATACAGATAGAAATAAAAAAGGACTCAATATGGTATAATACAAAAAAATTAAATATACATAAAAATAATCATTAACAGAAGAATTGAGGGACAGAAAAGGTTTAAGATTTACAAAGACTAAATACCAAAATAGCAGGAAAAATGTCCTGCACTATCAGTAGTGACTTTAAATGTAAATGGATTAAATTTTCCAGTCAAAAGGCAGAGATGGTAGAGCGGATAAAAAAAAAACACTACACAACTATATGCTGTCTACAAAAGACTCACCTTAAATTCAAACACATAAGTAGTTAGGAGGTGAAAGGATGGAAAAAATATATACCATGAAAGTAGTAACCAAAAGAAAGCTGGGGTAGCTATACTAATATTATATAAAATAGACTTAAAGTCAAAAACAGTTACAAGGGACAAAGGTGGTCATTATATACTGATAAAGGGAACAATTCAACAAGAAGAGGTAATAATTATAAATATATATGCACCTAACTGCAGCGCTCCAAAATAAATGAAGCAAATACTGACAGATTTGAAGGAAGAAATTGATGCTTCCACATTAATAGTAGGAAACTTTAACACACCACTTTCAATATTGGATAGAACAGTTAAACAGAAGATCAGTAAGGAAATACAAGACTTGACCAATACTCTATACCTAACAGGCATATACAGAACTTCACCCAAAACAACAGAATACATATTTCTCTCAAGTGCACATGGATCATTTTTCCAGGACAGGCCATGCCTTAGGTAACAAAACAAGTCTCAGTAAATTTTAAAAGATTGAAATCATATACTGTATCTTCTCTGACCACAATGGAATGAAGTTAGAAATCAATAACAGAGAGACAAATGGAAAATTCACAAATATGTGGAAATTAAACAACATACTCTTGAACAACCAATGGGTTAAAGAGGGAATTAGGGAATATCTTGAGGTGAATGAAAATAAAAACATAACATACCAAAACTTACAAGATTCAGCAAAGTCAGTTCATAGAGGGAAATTTATAGCTCTAAATTCAGAATTTTAAAAAAAGAAACATTTTAAATCAGAGACCTAACTTCAAAACTGGAAGAGCTAAAAAAGAAGAGCATATTAAACCCAAAGAGGGAAGTAAAAAACAAAGATTAGGATGGATAAATGAAGTAGAGAATTAAACAATAGGGAAAATCAACAAAACTAAAAGTTGGTTCTTTGAAAAGGTCAATAAAATTGAAAAAATTTACCTAGACTGACAAAGAAAAAAGAGAGAGGACACAAATGACTAAAATAAGAAATGAAAAGGGGGACATTATTACCAACCCTGCTGAAATAAAAATGTACTATAAGAGGATATTATGAACAACTATATGCCAACAAATTAGATAACCTAGATGATATGGACAAATTCCTATAAACACACAAAGTACCTACCTTGACTCCAGAAGAGACAGATTTCAACAAATTAATAACTAGTAAAGAAATTAAATCAGTAACCAAAAATCTCCTCGCAAAGAAAAGTTCAGGATTGGATGGCTTCACAAGGGAATTTTATCAAACATTGCAAGAAGAATTAACACCAATCCTGCTCAAACTCTTCAAAAAAACTTAAAAGGAGGGAACACACCCTAATTCATTCTATGAGACCAACATCACCCTCATACAAAAGCCAGATAAAGATACCAGAAAAAGAAAACATTTCAGACCAGTATCTCTTATGGATATAAATGCAAAAATCTTCAACAAAATGCTAGCAAACTGAGTTTAACAGCACATTGAAAGAATTATACAACATAATCAAATGGCATTTATCCCAGGTATGCAAAGTGGCTCAATATAAGAAAATCAATGTATAACACACCACATTAAGATAATGAAGGAAAAAAAAACCAGCAATCATTTCAATTGACATAGAAAAAGGCATTTGACAAAACCCAGGACCCCTTCTTGATAAAAACACTTAGAAATCTAGGAATAGAATAAACTCCCTCAACATGATAAATAGTATATATGAGAAACCCACAGCTAACAGCCTACTTACTGGTGAGAGGCTGAAAGCTTTCCCCTAAGATCAGGTACAAGACAAGGATACCTACCATCACCACTGTTATTCAGCATTGTATTGGAAGTTCTAGCCAGAGCAATTAGGCAAGAAAAAGAAATAAAGGCATTCAAGTAGGAAAGGAAGAAGTAAAACTTTCCATATTTGCTGATGACATGATCCTATATAAAGAAAATCCTCAAAAATCCACAACAAAGTTCCTAGGGCTTATAAATAAATTCATCAAAGTGGCAAGGTACAAGATCAACACCCCAAAATCAGTAGCATCTCCATATATTAGCAATAAAAAATCAGAAGAGGACATCAAGAAATAATTCCATCATTCCATGAAAGAATCAAAAATTAAGAATAAATCTAACCAAGTATGTAAAGGACCTATACATAGAAAACTACAAAACATTGCTGAAAGAAACCAAAGAAGACCTAAATAAATGGAAGGACAATCCATATTCATGGATGGGAAGACTAAATATTGTTAAGATATCAATTCTACCCAAAGCAATTTACAGATTCAACACAATTCCATCAAAATTCTAACAACTTTCTTTGCAGAAATGGAAAAGGCAATCATCAAATTTACATGGAAGTATAAAGGGCCCCAAATAGCCAAAACCATTTAGAAAAAGAATGAAGTTGGAGGACTTACACTTCCTGATCTTAAAATTATCACAAAGCCACAGTAATCAAAATAGCATTGTACTGGCACAAGGACAGACATATAAACCAATGTAATCAAACTAAGAGCTCAGAAATCAACCTTTACATTCATGGCCAACTGATTTTTTTTAATAAATTGAGCATTATAGAGAGTTCAAAACTTTGGCAAAACTGATTTTTTATAAAGGAGCAAAAACCACTCAACTGATCTCTTCAACAAATGATGCTGGGAAAACCGGATCTCCATTTGCAAAAAAATGAAGGTGGATCCCTACCTCAATGTATATACAAAAATTCATTCAAAATGGATCAAAGACCCAAATGTAAGAGCAAGAAGTATAAAACTCCTTTTAAAAATGTAGGGAAGCAATGGTTTCTTAGTCTTTACACCCAAATCACAAGTAACAAACAAAAAAATGGATAAATGGGACCTACTCAACATCAAAAACTCTTGTGCATGAAAAGATTTTATCATGAATGTAAAATTACAACCTACACAACTGGAGAAAATATTGGAAACCATATATATGATAAGGCTTAAATATCCATAATATATAAAGAAATCTCTTCAACTCAACAATAAAAAGACAATCCAATGGGAAAAAAATGGGCAAAAGACTTGAATACACATTTCTCCAAACAAGATATACAAATGGCCAAAAAGCACATGAAAAGATGCTCAACATCATTAGCCATTAGGGAAATGCAAGTCCAAGCTACAATAAGACACCATTTCACACCCACTAGAATGAGTACTGTTTAAAATATGGAAAATTGCAAGTGTTAGAGAGGATGTAGAGAAATAGGAATACTCATTCACTGCTGGGGGGAATGAAAATGGTGCAGCCATTGTGGAAGACGGTTTGGCAATTCCTCAGAAAGTTAAGTATAGAATTAACACATAACTTGGCAATCCCACTTCTAGGTATATACCCAAAAGAATTGAAAGCAAGGATGCAAACAGACATGCACACACCAACGTTCAAAACAGCATTATTCACAATTGCTAAAATATGGAAGCAACCCAAGTGTCCATCAATCAATAAATGGATATACAAAATGTGGTAAATACACACAATGGAGTATTACTCAGCCCTAAAAAGCAATGAAGTTCCAATATATGTAACAATATGGATGAACCTTGAAGACCTCATGTTGAGTGAAATAAGCCAGACACAAAAGGACAACTATTGCATGACCTCACTGATATGAAATAATTAGAATAATCAAACTCATAGAGTCAGAATCTAGAACATGGGCTACCAGAAGACAGGGTGGGGTAGGGAAAGGGAATTAAGTCTTAAAATATAGAGAGTTTCTATTTGGGATGATGGAAAACTTTTGTTAATGGATGGTAATGACGGTAGCACAAAATCGTGAACATAATTAAGAGCACTGAATTATATATTTGAATGGGGTTAAAGGGGGAAGATTTTAGGTTGTTTATGTATTATAGAATAAATTTATTTTAAAAATCCATGGAAATGCTCAACACAACAGTTGCACCCTAAGTTAAACATGGACTACAGTTAATAGTAAAATTATTAAAATGTGCTTTCATCAATTGTAACAAATGTACCACACCAATGAAAGGTGTTTATAATGGGGTGTTACATGGGAATCCTGTATTTTATGCATGATTATTCTGTAAACCCACAACTTCTCTAACAAAAAAGGAAAAAGATCATGAAATTCAAGCAGAGAAAAACGCTTCTCCAGAGGCTACATAACATGATAGCTCTTTCCTTGGGGACTAAAGATTTTTCCCAGTCTGTCTTTCATATTATTGCCAGAGTAAGCTATCAAGTGCAAATCATTCTTTAAGAAAAACAAATGAACAAACTCCCTAGCTGTCCTTCACCTACAGGATAAAGTTCAGATTCTTTAGCCTGGTATATAGTGTCTTTCATAATTTGGCCACTGCCCATCTCTCCAGTATCATCTCTCATCATTTCTTACCTTATTCTTTATGTTCTACCAATTCCCGTGCACTATGGTTTCATAATGTGGGAGGCCCCTTCACATACTGTTCTCTTAAACTAAGATGTTCTTCACTGTTGCATCCACTTGGCAAACTCCACCTTACTCTTCAAAGCCCTGTTGAAGCAATACGTCTTCTGCGAAGTCTTCCCTGATAAAAGCATACTACCTTAAGACCCTCTTCTGAACTATTTCCACACCTTGTTAATTATTTTAGCATTAAAAAAAAACCTTCTTGTCAAGTCCTATTTCTAAGACTTTATATCTGTGAGAACTTGTTCAAATCACTTATGTTATCTGAACCAATTTCCTCATTTGTAAAATGGGTCTATTAATAACCTACTGGGATTGTGGTGAAGGTTACATAAAATTGGTACATGTGAAACTGCAAAGGTATCATCATCATCATCATCATCATCACCATCACCATCTCATTTCTAATCAAATTGATTTCACTGGCCAGACCACTTTCCATTAGAAATGGATCTTGATATCAACTGCAATTACCCTCATTCCTATTTCTTATTCTTATTCTTTATGTTTTCCCCTGAACAGTGTGATCCCTTGTGGCTTTACCTGACTGAGACTTCAAAACACTGATGAGTACCTTTTGACATTCAAGTAATAGACATTCCATTTTTAAAATCATTCTGTATTAATGTATTACTCTCATTTCCATAATCAATAGTTTCCTACAATAGCTACACCACCATTGTCTACTAAGTGATATTTTTTATCATAAATCACACAAAAAATTGCTAGTCATTATTTCTAGATTAAAAATGTTTTTGCCTGAATCTTAAAACATTTGAATTACTCACCCAGAGTCACACATTTTTTACAGAAAATATGGCCACAGCTTGTGACAAAGAAATGGGCCCCATCTTTTCGGAAACACTGGTTGCAATGAAACCAATCCATTCTAGAGAAGATAAAGAGAAAGAATGAGAATAACTTAGCCATAACATAATTACAGTTGTTTCAAAATCTATTTAACAATGTTTGCTTAGCTTCTGAAAGCTTTTGGGGATGTGGACATATTGTGGATACCCCGATTGGTTATAAGGAAGACTATATCCACCTCTGAAATGAAAAAACAGACAGTAGACTGTTATACTATTTTTTTAAGGAAAAAATATGTACATTTGGAACATTAATAGAAAGACAGTGGTAAGATGTTTTCGAGCTGTGGGATTAGGAGTATTTGTGTGTGTGTGTGTATGTATGTTTTGCCTTTATATTTTTTTGTTTCTGAAGTTTTCTGTACCGATTTCCCATTAGAAAAATACAATACATAAAAAATTTAAAAAAAATCATCCATTTATTTCCTAATGGTTTCCTGTGGTACATGGTGAGATGGAGGGAGAAGGAGGTGGTGGAATAGATACAGAAGATCAAATTTTAGCCACTCGGGGCACATTTTATCTAAGGGAAATGGGTTTAGTGAATGATTGTGTGGTCTCAGTTTGTCCACTTTCCCTTCTATTCTACAGAAACTTAGAATAATACATCCAGAAGAGACCCGTAATTGAGAATCATTTAATGTTTTGCTCAAACCCACCATTTTTTTCAAAAGACATAACTGATGCTCATTGATTTTAAATGACTTGTCCAAAATACATTTTTAGTTAGTGGTAATTCTGGGATTAGAGCCCAGGCCTCCTGATTCCCTGTACAAAGTTCTTGCTACCACATTAAGCAAGCCTTGCATTAGACATGACAACCATGCATCCCATATTTTCTGACAATACCAATTTGATATAATTTGTTAAATGTACAACTAAGTAAATATGACTTTGTAATTAGTTCATAAGTATAATGAATTCATGTTTAACTTAATGAATATGCTACTGAAGAATGTAATAGTCATTAATTTGATTTCCTTTAAAATTAAATCAGAAAAATAGTTAAAACAAGGTGATTTTTCCTCACCTTTGTGTTCAAAAAGAAATTTTAAGTAGTTATGGAGAGGTTTGCTAAATGAATGATGCCTGGTTTGCACCACACTTTAACATTTTGTCACAGAAGGTGAGCTTCACCATAAAATTTTACTCAATAAACTGTTCAATACAAAAGTATCCATAGTTAGTGCCATGAGCTTCAGATTTCTATCTGTTGCTCGCAATTTTCTAACTACTACAGGAATTGAGTCTAAAGAAGCTCCTGAAAGGGCCCCTGGTTGATTTAAGGGCAGCAACAACAATTTTAATCAAATTGGTTGGCCCGACGAACTCTTTATGAGAAGGGCGGATAACAGGGTTTGCGATTAAGACGACCCTCTGAGGGCAAACCTTTCCCGGTCTATAGGGGTGATGGGACTCAGCAGAATCTCAAATTTCCCGTAAGTTATTTTCTAGCTATGTTCCCTACCCACTTGGTTGCTGTGATCCCAAAAGCCCTCTGATCTCACCGAACTCATACAGTTCACCTCACAAAACTGAAAATGGCGGGAAAATAAGTAGCCGTCCTGGTGCAAGGCTGAGGCAAGAGATTGGCGTGCCCCGCGCGCCAGGCGCTCGGCGTGGGCGTGGCCTGTGCAGCGCACTAGGGAACCGCGGCGTTTCCCTCAGCCGCACCCTGGGGGCCGGGGCCCGAGTTGCTGTGGCTTGAAAGGGGTATTTCCTAATAGCCCAGGAAAACCCACCACATTTAAAGATTGGGACCAAATAAGGACTATGTTCTGTATCCATACATGCTACGATGGAAAGAAAAATATGAAAATAAAGCTAATAATGTCCCTGTAGACAATGAGAACGTGGTGGAAAAATGTGGTCACAAAGCGGATGAAAATATTAGCCTAATATTTTAAGATAATTAAAAAATTAAATAAAATAACTGTTTTGTAACACCAGCATATTAAAAAAGAGTAAAGTCCAAAAGTGGTATGGCTATCAAAGGAGAACTAACAGATCTAAGAAAAAAAAAATTTATACATTTTTAAACTTTGTGGTGGCTTGAAGCTGTACGTACCTCGGAAAAACATGTTCCTAAACCTAATCTATTCCTGTGGATGTGAACCTTTTAATGAGGTTACTTCAGTTAAACTGTGACCCACTTGGACCAGGATGGGTCTTAATACTATGGAGTCCTTTGTAAGAGAATGAAACTGAGGGAGAAAGCCACAGAGGGAGCAACCAGAAGGTGAACATCAATGGAACGTGGAGGAGAGGGGAGAGACCGGGAGATGCTGCCGTGTGCCTTGCCATGTGACAAGCTAAGGACCAAGTATCACCGGTTTCTGGGAAGAAAGCCTTGGTTTGATTATGCCTTAATTTGGACTTGAAAACTTGAGCAAATAGATTCCCACTGTTTAACCCAAACCATTTAACAGTATTTGAGCAGCCCAGGAAAGGAATTAGGGGCCGGAAAGGAGAAATGTTTTTTAAAAATATAAATGATAGATAAAAACCTTCAAGCAAAAGTGCTATAGAAAACAAGCAAAAGGTTGTTTATATATACATAAAGTTTTTTCTGAGGAATTCGCTAGAGTAGTGGTTCTCAAATATTTTGGTCTCAGGACCCCTTTACATTTTAAAAAATTATTGAAGAGCTTTTGTTTATGTGGGTTGTATCTGTTGATATTTACTATATTAATGATTAAACCTGAGAAATTTAAAAATATTTATTAATTCATTTGAAAACAACAGTAATAAATCAATTAAGTTTTTGACATAAATAGCTGTGTTTTCCAAAACAAAAACAATTTAGTGAGTAGAGTGGCATCATTTTACATTTTGGTAATCTCTTCACTGTCTTGCTTAATAGAAAGTTGCTTCTGTCTTCACTATGTTGCAGTACACTGATTAGGTTGAAACTTTTGAAGATCTAGACTGATCCAAATATGCAGTTGGAGAAGGAAAAAGTATTTTAATAGACCTTTCAGATAATTGTGAACATTTTTTTTGATATTACACCAAAATTAAAGAAGTGGAAGTTTGTTACAAGTTCGTTGAAAAGTAGAATCTGAAACCATATCAGTGAACTTTTTGTATTCTGTTATGTTAAAATTCATTGGTGTTTCCTTAACTTTAAATGAATCTTTTACCTATGCATAATTTCATAACATCATACATTTGGTCACAGGACCAAACTAGTCATTTGGAAAATGTTGGTTCACTGAGTTATGCATGTTGACACATTTCATTTTGCAAAATCAAATATCAACATGCTTTGTTATACAATATCCAAAAAATCACTTTTTGTTAATATCACTGCTTATCTTATCAGAAATATATTTGAGTATCAAAAAGAAACAGTAGAAGATAAAACAGAAATTACTAAAAAAAAAAACACAGAAATTACTAAACAAGTGGGTATGGAGGGAGCATGGTAGAAGCAACAGCACAGAAAAAAGACTTCCCTGAATTTAACTTGTTATATAGTTTTGTCTTTGGAAATATAATTACTCTTACTTATTTGAAAATAGAATTAAAAACAATCCTTAAAAATTGGGGGAAAACAGAAACAAAAATTCAACTGCATATCAGCTTAATGAATTTTTAAATAGATTTATTGAGGTACAATACCCATAGAACCAACTGCATATATTTTAAATGTACAATTTGATAAATTTAGACGTATGTATATGCCTTTGAAACCATCATTATAATAAATATAGTAGATATATCTATCATCCCTAAAAGTTTCCTCATGCTGTTTTGAAAACATTCCTTCCAATCCCTCCCCACATTCCTCTTCTACTTTGACAGATAGAAAGCAACAGATTCAAGGATTGAACCCAGGGCTGGCTGACCACAGAGCCCTTAACTCCTATACAAGTAAACTTTGGAGACACTGTAGGTTCAGTTCCAGACTACCACAATAAAGTGAATATCACAATAAAGTCAGTCACATGGTTGCCCAGTGCATACAGAAGTTATGTTTACACTATACTGTAGTCTGTTAAGTGGGCAATAGCATATGTCAAAAAAATGCACATACCTCAAATTAAAATACTTTATTGCTAAAAAAAAAATGTTAACCATAATCTGAGCCTTCAGCAAGTTGTAATCTTTTTGCTGGTGAAGGGTTTTGCATCGATATCATGGCTGTTGACTGATCAGGGTAGTGGTTGTTGAAGGTTGGGGTAGCTGTGGCAATTTCTTAAAATAAGACAATGAATGTTGCCACTTCAATTGATTCTTCCTTTCATGAAAGTTTTCTCTGTAGCATGTGATGCTGCTTAGTAGCATTTTACCCACAGACCTTTCAAAATTGAAGTCAATCCTCTCAAACCCTGCTGCTGCTTTATCAACTATTTATGTAATATTCTAAATCCTTTGTGATCATTTCAATAATGTTCAAAGCAGCTTCACCAGGAGTAGATTCCATCTCAAGAAACCACTTTCTCTGCTCATCCATAAAAAGCAACTCCTCATCCTTTGAAGTTTCCTCATGAAAGTGCAGTAATTTAGTCACATCTTTAGGCTCCACTTTTTTTTTATTCATTTTATTGAGATATATTCAGATACCACGCAGTCATATAAAACAAATCGTACATTTTTGATTTATTCACAGTATCACCACATAGCTGTACATTCATCACCTAAATCAATCCCTGACACCTTCATTAGTACCCACCCAAAAATAACAAGAATAATAATTAAAGTGAAAAAGGGCAATTAAAGTAAAAAGGAACACTGGGTGCCTTTGTCTGTTTGTTTGTTTTCTTCCCCTATTTTTCTACTTGTCCATCCATAAACTAGACAAAGGGGAGTGTGGTCCTTATGGCTTTCCCAATCCCATTGTCACTCCTCATAAGCTACATTTTTATACAATTGTCTTCAAGATTCATGGGTTCTGGATTGTAGTTTGATAGTTTCAGGTATCCACCACCAGCTACCCGAATTCATTAGAACCTAAAAAGGGTTGTCCATATTGTGCATAAGAGTGCCCACCAGAGTGACCTCTCGGCTCCTTTTGGAATCTCTCTGCCACTGAAGATTATTTCATTTCCTTTCTCATCCCCCTTTTGGTCAAGAAGATGTTCTCCATTCCACGATGCCGGGTCTACATTCTTCCCCGGGAGTCACAGTCCACGTTGCCAGGGAGGTTCACTCCCATGGGAGTC
>PVKY010011050.1:0-12254 GCA_004027775.1 Bradypus variegatus
CTGAAAACAAGATGGGCAGTGTTAGCCACCAGCCACGTGGGGTTTACAGCAGCATGTAGCAGAGGGCGAGCAAAAGAGAAGATAGCAGATGGCTGGAATGAGGCAGGTGGGGCTTGCATCTTTTCCTTTTGTTTAAAATGTTGATGGTCATGCACAGCTGGTGGGAGTACACACTGGTACAACTTTTGGGACACACTTGGCATTAACTAGGAAAGTTAAAGATGCACATATCACATACAGAAATTCATGCATGGGCGCACAAGAACATAAATATGCATGTTACAGCAACATTGTAAGAAATAATTTAAAAAATGCAAAAAAACTGTGAACAATGTTAACATTCCTCAGAAGGAGAATGGACACTGATATATCCAAACAGCGGGATACTATACAGCAGTGAAGAATGAATCAGAGCTTTCTGTGTCAACACGGAAGATCTAGAATGTAACATGGAGCAGCCCTGGGGGCACACAGCATTTATGAGTCCCAGGGAGTCAGGAGGTCCTGGAGCAGGGAAGAAATGGTCTCCTCTTGGGGAATGTGAGAGGCCATCCATGAGACCCACCTGTGTCTAGAGCCATCAAGGGTCCAGTGCCTGAATTTCCTCTACTGGAAATTTACTCCTCTAGGTCAAAGTGCTCTGCTGGAAAGCAAAGAGACCCATGGGTTCCTGGCTCTGCAGAGCTCTGCTGGGCAGCCACTGGTCACAGCCTGAACCCCCTTCCACTAAAAAGCTCCTGGAAGGAAGGAGCAGCAGGGTCAAGGACACACACAAATACTAGCACATGCTAGTATTTAGGGATAGGTCAGGTGAAGAGGTGTCAGAGGAGGCACCTGGAAAGCATCACCAAAATCACAAGAATTTTAAGGAGAAACTACAGCAACTGGTCAAACATCATGGAGATAGGTCATTTCAGAGGAAATCATTTAATAATTTGACAATTAAGAAGACACTGGTAATCTTTGCCACTGCAGTTTTGGTAGAATGATGGGCTGGAATCCAGATTTCGTGGGAAGTAAAGGGAAGTTGAGGAAATGGAAGCACAAAATGTGGTCTACTTTCAAGAACTTTGAAATGGGCACAGTTGGGAACTTCAAGGGGAGAGAGGTTTAAGCTAAGGTTTTTTAGAATGAGAAATAATTATGCTTGTAGGGTGAAGGAATGAACCAGATGCATGGGAAGGATTAGGGAACCAGAGAAAATGGGGTAATTTATTGAACTGGATCCTGGAAAAGGCAAGAGAAGGTGAGAAGCAAAGTCCAGGAGGAAGGTTAGTCTTGGAAATGCTGGCTAGAAGCAAGGAAGGAAGGGACCAAGACCCTGGCATACTCCACTTGCCCAGTGAAGCATTAGGTAAGGTCATCAGAGACAGAGGTAGCAGGAAGGTGGGCAATTTGAAGAGACTTGGACAAGCAGAAAACAGCTCCCATGGGGAACGGGGTGAGTGGCTGGCTGGGTGTGAATAAAAGGACTGGCAAAGAGGACAGAGGGCCTGGCTGAGCTGAAAACAATGACTCTGTAGTAGGACTAATTTTCTTTTGTCCTAGCAGAGCTTGACAGCCCAGAAGCCCCACTGAGAAGATGGAAGTCTGGATTATTCCAGGTAGGGGTAGGCAGAGAAGGTAGAGCTGGACATGGGGCTTGAGGTCTCTGAAGAGTGCCAGTCAGACGACAGCAGCTCCGGCCAAAATTGGGCTTGATGGAGAAAAGAAATTTTCCAGTTTTCTTTTTAAAAGGAGAAAATAATCTGTTTTAATCTAAAAGATATTAAAAAGAAAAGTCATGTAAATGACTGGGGTTGATGTTTTCAACACACAAGTAGCAAGCACTTTGCTTCTGAGTGGTTCCACTGCCTTCTGCTTCCAGCGCCTTCTATGACACCTGACCTTGCCAGCTCCCAGCCCCATGTCTGCCCACACACTCAGAGATAACAGCAAGATGAGATTCCTGTTTTTGCTCCCCACTCCCACCCCAACCCCACCCCCTCTCACAGGTGACTGGTACCACAGGGGCTCAAGGAGGAAAGTTTACGTATGTCTAAAAGATGGTATTTTGGTCTAGTTGATAACCTGCTGGAAAAAATGACTGACTTGAAAACTACTATATCTAGTTACTGACTTCTGAAGAGAGACCATGCTTGCTGATCCCTGCAGCAGTTTTATAACCTCTAAACATCTTAAAGCAATTTTTCATTTTTTTTTTCAGAATTTAGGGCTGGGGAGTGGGGGAGGTCTACTTTTTTGTGCTTTATAATTTTTAACTCAGTATTAGCCAATTATTCCTGCTCTGCACTGTTTATATTCATAAAAAGTCAGAATTACCTAAATATCTAATGATAAGATTTGTTTGTGGTTTCCTTTTTACTTATTAGAAAAACAGTGTGTTCATGAGAGAAAAAAATGCAGATGAACAAAAGGAGAACTGCAGGATGTGTGTAATCCCTCTCAGAGATAACCATATTAGTTAACACCCAGGAACAAGTCCTTCTAGTTCCTTCTCCAAGCCTGTATATAATTGGAACACAGCATACTAACTTTTGCAACCATTTTTAATTGCCTTAAGGAATCCAGCTCTCTAGGGCTCACGTCCTCTGTCTACCACCCCAAAAACCCGCACACCCTGTGCCCTAGGGAAGCAGTGCTGGAAGCAAGAGTTGAGGGTGCTGTGAGGCTCACCTAGGGAAGAGGAGAAAGAAACTGGTGGCTTCCCTTGGTAGGTGTAGTAACTACATCTGCTTCAGGGACTGCAATGCCCTCACTCTGAATAATCGTGTTAACAACCTCTCCTGGACATCTGTGAATAATCTGGAACCCTGTAATTTGTGCTTTTGGAGAGATCCACAAAGCCATGGTGGGTCCCTCAACCAGAGACACTCAATTCATGGCTGGGTGGAGTCCGTGAAATTTGATCTTAGCCTAAACAGGACAAAAGTTTAGGAACAAAGTTTGAAAGTTCAAACAAGCTAACAATGCCAACAACCATCCTGAAAGGTTATTATGCTGAAATAACATGGTAAGTGTGTCTTTCTCCTCGTGCACAGCATTCCAATGTCCCCGGTTACTGACCAGCCATCCCTGGAGAATTTGGGGCAGGAACCAAAGTCTAGAGAACCAGCAGCCGCTCAGCCCACAGGGACCCCCGGTTGCCCTGTGAGTGGGGAGCAGTGAGGAGGGACAGGACCGACATTGCAGATGGGGGTCAACCCAGTAGACTCATACCAAGGAGACCAGTGCATCTGGGGGCCCTGAAGCCTGGGGAGTGCTGTTTGGGGAGGAGGAGGGCAAAAGACACATGCCTCTTATATAATGAGCAGTAAGGGTCCATGTTTGCTTGAAAAGGACCAGATTACACATCATGCCCTGGGTAAGATACTGCTTAATGGGTACAGGGTTTCCTTTTAGGATGATGAAAATGTTTTGGAACAAAATAGAAGTGATGGTTGCACAACATTGTGAATGTACTACATGCTACTGAACTGTGCATTTAAATGGTTAATTTTATGTTATATTAATTTTACTGCAATAAAAAAGTTATTAAAAAGAAAAAAAAATTCAAGAGTTTTGGATGAGCTATGAGTACTCCACAGGAATTCAATCTACAAATGAGCAAAAAAGATGAGACTCGGGATTGGCAGGAATGAGGATGGTGCATTTCCCCCCCATCCACCCCTTACTTTTCCTAAAAGAAACCCATTACTCAAAGGCCCAGGGAGATGGGGGCCCAGTGAGTCCCTGGAGGCAGCATGGGGTGGCAGCAGAAGGGAGAGAGGCTTCTGCTTCATCCCATCTTGGAAGGGGCAGACATTTTTAAACAAGGGAGGGAGTGATGAAGATACCTTTCAAGCCCTGGTTCTGAGTGAGGAGATGGGCCCTGAATCCCTGGCTTATTGGTCCAGGGATGTGGAGGTCTGCATGTGGCTAGGAGCTCCAGATGCGCAGCTGGGGTGGAGCTAGGCTGACCTCACCATCCAGGCAGCCTTGTGAGACTGATGGCAAGCAGGGCGGCCTCAGCCCCCACCCCAGCTTCACCTGAGGTTCTAGCCCACTGACTTAGTGGGGACAGGGGCTTCTCTCCACTCCCTTCTTGCTCTTTCCCACTGGGTTTTACTGCTCTTCCTCTGCCTGGTGGGCCCATTCAGGAATGAGGGGATGGGCTGTGACCGTCGGAGTTAATGCCTTCCTCTTCCACAGTCAACATTCCTGCTGCAGCCCCTGCCTTTTCAGTCTTCAACAGAGAAAGGCAGGACAAGGAGAGTTTTTTTCAGGTCCCAGGACACATCCATGAGCCACATTCCTAGCACAGTCTCCAAGAAAACCAGGGGTAAACTGGCTTCAGGAGGCCGCATGGTGTGCAGAGGGAGCAGCGGTCCAGACAGACCAGGATTTTAATCTTGGTTCTGCCCCATTCCAGCTATGTGACCTTGAGAACATTACCTGATTCCTCTCTCTATTTTCTTGCCTATAAGGTAGGGATCTTTGCAAGGTAATGAAGTTTAACTTGAGGCCATGTTGGTAAACCACCTAGCACCTTATCTGGCACATAGTTGGTGCCCAGTGAATACGAATTTCTTTACCTCCTTCCCCAGAGGTCCCATCATGCCTTCTCATGACCTGAGTAAGAGCATCCTAGAGATCGTGGGGTGGGGGTGGGGAGACGGGGACACAACATTCACTATTCGCTCAACCAACATTTGCACAAAGTGCCAATGAGCTGAGCACCCTGGAACATCAATTTCACTTAAAGATATTTTTGGAAAAAAATATTATTTTAATATTAAAACAAATAGGGAGCAGCCCAGCTTTGCGAAGCCTCAGTACGCCGCGGCCCGCAGCACCCAGCAAGTGCCCGCTCCACCGCCAAGATGCCCAAGAGGAAAGTCAGCTGGGTTGAAGGCAGGGGAAGGAGGCACCCAAGAGGAGTTCAGGGAGGCAGTCAGCTAAACCTCCTCTGCAAAAGTGGAAACGAAGCCAAAAACGGCAGCGGGAAAGGATAAGTCTTCAAACAAAAAAAAGTGCAACCAAAAGGGAAAAGGGGAGCAAAGGGAAAACAAGTATAAGTGGCTAACCAAGAAACTAAGGAAGATTTACCTGCAGAAAAAGGAGAAACCAAAATGTGGAGAGTCCAGCTTCTCATGAAGCAGGAAAGAAAAAAGGCAAATCTGATTAATATTGTATAACATGTCCAATCAGCGGTCCCTGTTTCTCCCTTATTCTGCAATCCAGAGGAATATTTTTATCAATTATTTTATAAATACAAGTTTTTTAGTACCTCCAGGAGAAACATTTTTAAGAAAACCCACCTCATCCCATTTGTAAAGTGTAAATGATTTTTCTTTTAAAAAGGGGACATCATTCGCTCTTATTCATTTTTTGGTACAACCAGAAAATAGTGGGATATTGAATTATGAGAGGCTTTGACTGTCTTGGATGTCAACTTAATATTCCATAGAGTGGGGGAGAGGCAGTTTTTACACCCTATCATATAATGCATACTAAATGATGATTTGGAGTCAAAGTCATGCACTTAACATGTGATAATCATTTTAAATTACTTCTATTCCCTTGTGTTTTAGAATTATTTCTTAAAACCACTCCCTGATCTTGGCTCTCCCTGTCAGAACTGTGTGCATTCTGTAACATCCTTGGTTGTCATCATCCAGTTTTCCTAACAATTTTGTTATAAGCTGGGAAAGATTGGAAATGTGAGTATGTAGTGTATATGATACTAAATTGTGAATTAGTGGGACTTACTATGTAACAGCTTACCAACATTTGAAGATCTTGGTACTTGATATTCTCTTAGGGAAAACATACCTCCAAATTTTAAGCTGGAAAGTCAATGGAATAACTTTAGAAAAGAATTACAACTTCACAGCTTTTTAGATTTTCAATACATACATTAAGAATTGTATACAAATTGTTCAAAATGTCTGTGTGCTGATCTTCAGAACAACCAACAAAATCTCAATTACAAAAGAAAAAAAAACAAATATGGAGAAGAATGCAAAATTCCATTAACTTTAGAGAAAAATATGAGCCATTTGGCTGATGCTCCTGACTTCCCAGGGATGCCATACAGGGCAGCCTGAAGATGCTAAGATGCCCAAGGACATGACTTCAGGCCGGATTCACACCGATCCCCACCTTGTCCTGCAGTGAGTCATGAACCAGAAGTGACATGGTCCCTCCCTAGGATATCAGGATGGAAGAGAACAGGTCCGCAGGACACACCAGCCAATGACACAATGAGGCCCTGTGCTCATTATCCTCAGACCCTTGTTTGCACATCTGTTTCTTTCTGGCTCACCAGTCATCTTGGGGCAGTATCTTCCAAGATTACCTCACTTTCAATTCTCAGGAAAAAGCACTCCCATTTCTAGGAAGGTTTCATAAAATTTGCTGTATGTCAAACCGGGGATGTTCAGCCAGGCTAAAAGTCATTTTTCTTACTCGCCTCCCATTCCAGCTCCCTGCTACTTCCCCACGAGATGTCTGGATCATCCTCCAAGGTCAGATTCTGGGAAGTGAACTGAAGGTGACCCCATCCATTTACCTTTCTACCTGCACCCTACTGGACCCAGAGAGATCTGTGGGCTTCTTTTGAGATAGGTAGGCCTGGGCTGTGAACCAGATCACGTTGAAAAATATAGCTCCTTCTCTGAATCAATCACCATGTTAGCTAATTTGAGTATTTGATATAAACAGAAAAATGTTAACAGTGACCATCTCTGAGTGGCAAGGATATGGGTGGTTTCTATTTTTATCATTTTGCTTACCTGTACTTTCTCATTTTCAGTAATGAGTATTGTTTGCATATAAAAAATGAAAAAAAGGAGGCATTAACGCTCCTCTTGCTTAGCTGTTTCCTAATTTTACATTCTGAATCACAGCTCAAATTCAAAGCAGAAAGTCACGGAATGTTTTCCCATAAGATGTGAGAGTGGAAATCCAATAACTCCTGCATATTGCCCTTTAACAGGTTGAACCAAATTCCAGTTTATACTTATGTTTACAAGATCAAATGAAATTGCTTTTGAGTCAGGGCTATTTATTCAATGCACTTTACACAATGTCGAGGTTATCTTTTTACAAATTGAAATCACAACAAAATTAGAAAAACTGCTGGTGAGGCAAGGGGAAAATAAAATCCAATCACATTATCCCCCAAACCACAACACTTAGTAACCCAGGGAGTGACATCTGATATGGAACTGAATTATTAATTCATTCAACAAATATTTGAAATCCTGCTAGGTACCAGGCACCATTCCAGGCACGGGGGATACAGTAGTGAACAAAATTGACAAAAATCCCTGACCTCATGAAGCCTGCAGTCCAGTGGAAGTGGGAGGGGGTGGGGGCAGGACAGTCCTTATGGCAGTAGCCATGCTGTTTCTGCCATCTTGGCTGTTTCCCTGCCATTCCTCTTTGAGAAGGAGAACTTTCTACCAAGCCCCTTCTAAAGCTTAGAGCTAGTTGACTGTTTCTTGCTGGGTCCCCACCAGAACTAGGGCAGCCCCACAGAAGGATTGGGCTGAGGGAAGGAGCAAGATCTTGGGCAAGTTCCATAACTTTCCTGGGCCTCAGTTTCCTTGTCTGCAAAATGGGTATTATACTAGTTCTGCCCTAACACACGATCCATGGCTGATTTGAACACATCCTCATCTTGGTCCCACCTGAAGGTGCACCAGGGTCCCAGGCAAAGGCAAGGAACCCAGCAATCCCAGTGTTCAGTGCACATGCAAACCTGTGAATGCCCTGAGGCAGGGGCAGCTCCCATACACACACCCAGCTCGGCTGATTGGGGATGATCATTGATTAAAGATAAGGACGACCCTTAGACAGCTATGCTCAACCTCACAGAGCTCCTGAGGGCCTATAATTGCTCTCCTGACCAGAGCAGCTGTGCCAGCCTCAGCACCACTCTGGGACACCCAGGGCTGTTGGACCCAGATGGCAACCTGGGATGAAGTTCTTGGAAACACAGCCAGGCTGGGCTGGAGAGCCAAGCATATCTCAGTGGGAGGACGGGCAGCCTGAGGGCAGCATGGAATGAAATCCCAACTCACCCATGATCCTTTCTGTGATTCCAGGGGTGGGGAGCTACCCAGGCAGGTCTCCTCTTTCATCCCAATGAGAATGCCCCAGGGGCAGCTGTGCATTCCCTCCTAGCCTAACCTCCTAGCTCTAGCTCCTGGTAATGGTCTAAGTGTAGGAGAGAGCAGCTAATTTGCTTATGCAGCAGCCCCTCTGACAACTGACATCCCCACCCCAAGCTGGTGTTCCTAGGGTCAGTGGTCAGCCTTATACTGCTGAGCCAGTGTCAAGTCCACAAGCTCCTCCTATCACCCTCCCACCAACCAGCTTTCAGGGCATGCCTAGACCTGTCTGAATCTAAGCAGGTATAGAGCTAATGTCCCCTCACTCCACCTACCACCACTACATAAGAATCAGAATCTCAAACAATAATACCTTATATGTATGCGGTGCTTAGCACCTTTCAATTCACTTTTCCTGTATGTATTTTTGCATCTATTGGTCAGGATTTTTAGTTGCAAGCAAAAGTAACCAACTTTGGCTGATGTACATAGCAAAGGAATTTAATAAAAACGTCGTGAGTACCTCACAAAATCTCCAAGAGGGTTGGGGAATCAGGCTTGGAGGCACACAACCCCAACTTGGAACTCTTCTACCACCCCACCCACGTACCCCACAGATGCTCCCATGCTGGAGCTGCCTGTAAAATTGCTGTCATTGAAAGCCAAGATCGTCCCCGTCAAATCACTAAAAGGGTTGCTAAGCAGGCCCTGCTCCTTTGCTGTCACCAGCTTCCAATTCAAAGTCAGGTGGGAGTGGGGCCAGGGGTTGTCCTGCTGGAGAAGCCTGAGCCCACATGTTCTCTGCGAGGGAAGGTGGCTCTGCCTCATAAGAAGTGGAATTCCTCAAGAACAGGAGGAAGGCTCAGATGTCAGGCAGTTAGCAAAGCATGACAAATGCCCAACACTGCCTTTCATTCAATTATCACACCAACAGGTGATGGGGTCAGGATGACTCCTATTATCCTCCTTTTAGACAGCAGGAGTGGGACAAAGGCAGCTTCTCTACCAAAAGGTTGAAAGAAAACAGGAAGAAAAGTAAAGTCCTGCTTTGGGGTTTTAAAAAATCAACTGCACAAGTATTGGATAAGAGGAGCTAGGTTTGGCCGCAGGACACATAAAAAAGATCTCAGAATCTCAGCTGACCCTAAGCTTCATGTGAATCTAGCTGATGCTCCTGAATGAGACTTGTGGGCAGGACAGTGTCCTGGGCCCTGGGCCTGCCAGACTTCACCTGGGGTTGAATATTCCAGTCTGGACACATATTTGCAGAAAAGGGCAGGTGAAGAGGTTCTGTAACACCTGACACGTGACCCACATTGCTGCAGAAGGCAGAACTGGGACACATGGAACTACAGGGGGCAAATGCCAACTCAACATCTGAGAAGGCTGAAGCAGGGCAACAACAGCACAGGCTGCCCTGTGAGATGCTGAGGTCCCCATTGTCAGGGGCATGCAAGCAGAGGCTGAAAAGCCATCTGTCAGAAATTTTCATTGAAATAGGTGTGATGATAAGACTTCACTATGTGCTAAAGTTCGAGCATAATCCAGATGGCAGAACACCATCCATTGACAGTCTCCTAGGGACCTGCTGCATTAATCAATGACAAAAAAGGCAAGCCAAAAACTAGATGTCAATTACATGCAAAAATAAAAGGAAGAACCATTTTATCTTTTCATTAGCAAAAACTGAAAGTAATGTCTACTGCTGGGAAGGCTATGAAGAAGCTTGACTGTTTGTGATTGGGTAAATAAGCATAACCCTTTCTGAAAGCAATGCAGCAGTTATCAAAGAGCCAAAACCATCCTTCAACTTAATAACTGTTTGCCTAGGAATTTATCTTAAAGAATGATTAGTAAATGGTAATTGTTATAAAGTAGAAGATAATCATCACATCATTGCTAAATAATAGACAAAGTCTTAGGTAGGGGACTAGTTAAGTATATTATGGTACTTGATAGAATATTAGGTAATCATCACAAATCATATTGAAAAAGAATCTCTGTTCCTCAAAGGCAAGTCCTGCAACCTGTTCACCACCGTAACCCCAGCCCTTTCTGGAACAGAAACATCTCATTAAGTATTTGTTGATAATCTCTTTGAATATTTATGTGCTACATTAAAAAAAAACAGAACCCAAAATCATAACTAAGATATGATTTCCAGAATATGAAAAATTATATATACATATAACCTAGACATGGATTGTAACATGGAAAAATAAAAAAATGGATGTTAGGGTCACAATCTGGGTGTGATGTGTTGTTATTTTTATTCATTCAACATATTTAACTGAGGACCTGCTCTTTACCAGACACTGTTCTAAATGCTGAGAAGATGCCAGTGAACAAAACAAAATCTCTACCTAACGGACAGTTTACTCTAGTGGGTTACTCGAGTGGAAATGGGGAACAAACAATAAACACATAAATGAGAGAATGCACAATATGTCAGATGGTGACAAGTGCTACTGAAAAAATATAACAGGGAAGGGAGATAGAGAGTGCCAGGAGAGGGGAAGCTGCCGTTTTACATGGGATGGTCAGAGAAGGCCTCACTGATAGGATACATCCAAGCAGTGACCTGAAGTAAGCGAGGGAGCAAGCCAGGAGGATATCTAGGAGGAGAGCTGCCAAGCAGAGGGAACAGCAAATGCAAAGTCCCCGATGCTGGAAAGTGCTTGGTGCAATCAAGGAGCGGCAAGGAGGACAATATGGCTGAGGCAGGGAGGCTGCAGGAGTCAGTGTCTGTGGCCCTGGAGGCCGTTGTAAGGACTTGGGAGTTTGTTCTCAGGCAGAGAAGCCACGGGAGGGGTTTGAGCAGAGGTGTGACATTTAAAAAGAATCACTCCTTTTATAAGAATACTTTATGAATGTTTAAGATGAAAGGAAGAATTTGAAACAATGGACCGATTATAACATTCATGAATTGATTCCCAAAATATTTTCTGAGCACCCAGGGTTTCAAGGGACTGGAATAGCAGGCCTATTTCAAGATTACAAAGTATTCATACAAAATGTTTTTTTAACAGAACCATACAAAAATATTTGTAAACAACATCCCTTATTTAAAAAAAGATTGTTCAGAGCTATTAACTGACTTTGTCCTTTTTTCTTTAGAAATTACGGAGAACATTTGTTTTTTCAATTAACATTTAGATGCACGTTTCACATTCTATAGCAAGTCACATAATTGTAAACTGAACAGCTGTTTGGGAAATCCTGAAGTTGGCTGCTTGTTTGGCTTGTCTTAAATATCCCATGCACAGCACTTCCGCAGCATCACTCACAAATTAACATTACTGATAGGACACCCTCGTGGGAAGTCTGTATGTGCTGGCAAGATTATTTGAAAAACTAATAAAATCCTTGTAATCCCTTTCAAGGATGCAGAAAGAGAAATGGCTGCATTTCAAATTCATGGCATTTCATAGGCATGAATTAAGCTCTAAGCTCTACATTTGAAAAAAAAACAACACAAGTTCTCTAATTTATGTTGTAAACTGAGAAAACAAATCGTTGCTAAGAAATAAAATTTGCAAAAGAAAAATTCAAATTTGTTTCTTAAACACATTTCCTAGTTGATATGCACATACTTAAATCTACAAACTATACCAAAATATAAATTGCAGGAATTGCTACTATTGAACTTGGTTGATACAATTTGGAATAGCTTTTTGGTTTGGTTAATTTTATTCCTAGACACTCTACCTTTTAGGTGTTTATAAAACTGATCATAGATGATGTAGATAATGTTTTAATACTTCTGGGAAAATGCATAGGAAAGCTCACTGCTTCTGTACCTCCTCACCCCACATGCCGTGGATAAGATGACTTCCTCTTAGCTCCCCGGCACATTGGCTTCTGTGACACTTGTCATCATCCACTAACTTCCCACTCACTGCACACTTTGGTAATTGGACTATGAGCTTCCTTCCCTCCTCTGAAGCAGCCATCATTCCGGGAGGCTTACCACCAACCCATCCAACAAACTTGCCCATGATCGCCTTTGTCCACGCCAACCACCCTGGCCCCTTCTCCTGACCAGATCCACCTCTGATCAGCATTGCCTGCCCTCCATGTTCTTTCAGCCACCCCCATCTGTCCTCTCACTTCACAAGAACCCCATACTTCCACCCCATCCACTCTGTCCTGGCT
>PVKY010011051.1:0-12254 GCA_004027775.1 Bradypus variegatus
CATAAGAATGTCTACCAGAGTGACCTCTCACTCCATTTGAAATCTCGCAGCCACTGAAACTATTTCGTCTCATTTTGCATCCCCCTTTTGGTCAAGAGGATACTCTCAGTCCCACGATGCTGGGTCCAGAGTCATCCCTGGGAGTCATATCCTGCATTGCCAGGGAGATTTACACTCCTGGGAGTCAGGTCCCAACGTAGGGGGGAGGACAGTGAGTTGATGAGGTGGCTCAGTTAGAGAGAGAGAGAGAGAGAGAGGGCCAAATCTGAGCAACAAAGAAGTACTCAGGGGGAGACTCTTAGGCACAATTACATGCAAGTGTAGCCTCTCCTTTGTAGTAACGAGCTTCGTAAGGGCAAGTCCCATGATCCAGGTCTCAGCGCATCAAACCGAAGTGGCTTCTATTTTTAAAGAGAGACTTCTCCTAACATACTTCTCTTTAAATATCATCTTTGAAGGGAAATTTTTTTTCCTTAATGTTATCTTTCCTAAAACCCCTTAGCCCTGTCTCACTCCCTTCCCACAAGTGCCCTGCTCTACTTCATCCCTCTCCACCCGAGACAGCTCCACCTTCCCTGGGAACAGCTCTCGCCAAGGGACCAGCTGAAGCCAAACTTGCTTCTAAAGCCAAACAAGAGTCTTTGGCATCTTCTCCTTCCTTGAAAGCTTCATAATGGAAAGGAAGTTTTGAAATGAGAGAAAAGTTTGAAACCCCATCTCAACCCCGGACCTCCTTGACCACTCTCTGAAGCTCAGTTTCCTCCTCTGAAAAATTGAAGATAATGATAGCTCCCATATCATTATCGGGAAGGTTGCTGTGAGGTTTTAATACCATAGCTAAATGTGCTACTTTTCATTGTTATTATTGGTAATATGAATGACCTCACAAGACACGCACTATGCTGTGCCCTTATCCTGAAACCCCCTGCGCCTGTTCCCTTGACTCTGCATTGCCCCGAGTTTCCCTCTGCGGGTCTGATGCTCCTTCCCAGCTCCTCTGTCAGCAGCTCTCCCTCGGCCCACACCTCCAAGGCTAGAGGTCCTGGGGCTCAGCTGTCAGCTTTTCCCTCTCTGCACACGTTCCCTCCAGGTGGTCCCCTCCAGTCCTGGGGCTTCAGTTTTACCACCTCTGTGTGCATACGTTGGGGATGGGTTGGTTTGGGGCATGCACAGTTGTACTCCACAGTGGAACTCCAAGTGGATCTTTGGGTGGGTAGCTCTGGGCTTTCCAGAGCAGGAGTCTGGCAGGAAGGTGGGCAGTGAAGCCACAAATGTATAGGAGATTGCCCAAGGAGAGAGTGAAGAGGTCTGCTGGGGCAGGCCTCTAGGGAACATGTAGGTGATAATAAGCTCAGGATAGGGAGGAAGATGGCAAACACCCATGTTCCAGCAGAAAGGAGGAGGACAAGCTTTGGGAAGGAGGGAATGATCTGTCAAGATCAAGGGAGATTCCCTTGGTTTTGGCCATTAGGTGGAACTGAATCCTTGTCAGTTGCAGGGTTCTGGGGGCAGCCTGGCAGAAGGAGGCAGGGAGAAGGGAGGACAGAGGGCAAGAAGGACAGGTGAGAGGGCTCAGCCCGGTGGCCTCTATCTTCTAAGGGCGCAGAAAGCAGATTACTCTCAAAGTCTCCTGAGCTGACTTTCCAAATCCCCAATAGTGCTTCTCTGTCACAGTGAGGGTTAGCACCACTTACATAAGGGCCCTGCCCCCAGCCCCTCTGTCTCCTTAACTCCATGATCCCTCCAGAAGCTTCACACTGCCCTTCCCCTGGGGCTCTAAAGCTGAGTCAAACCCCGCTCCATGCTCACCCCAGAGATGAGTTCAGGTCTGCTGAGGATGGCTGGCCCCTCCAGTCAACATGGGGCTTTCTGCTCAGTCCTGGGCATGGCGGTGGGGAGTGGGAATAGGAAAAGCGGGGCAGAAAACAAAGGGCTGTTTACTGTATGAGTTTCTCAACAACCCTGAGAAGTAGTAATACTAGCAGCACCCATCATTTATTATGCTCTTACTAAGTACTAGGCACTGAAACATGTTTAGTGAATTACCTTACCTAGTTTTCCCCATGTTTTTGTCATCCCCTCATTTACCGATGGGGAAACTGAAGTTCAGACGGGTTAAATCACTTGCTCAAGGAAGCAGGGCTGGTCTGTGACTGAGCAAGGATTTGAACTTGTTCTGTCTGTTCTCTCCACCCTCCCTGCTAGAGCATGGGATTTGGTCCAAGGAGGCACAGACTCTTCCTTCCTTCTCCTCCCCACAGAACCATACTGGGTTCCAGCTGGGAAGACTGGGTCTGGGGACAACTGAGAGACCAACCTGCCAAGTCAGGGAAAAGACTGGGGGATAGGGATGGGCTCCTGAGAGCCTGTAACCGGCTCAGGGGAGGCTGTGCCCTCACTCCCAGCCTGTACTGCAGGCCCAGCTCTGCTCCGACCACCTCCAGTTGGGGTCCAGGCCACCCAGCCTCTAGGCCAACCTCAGACCCTCCTCCCACTGGTCTGGACCTGTTCCCTCATGGGACAGGAGGCCTCCTCTGGACTGGGCATCTCGGGATTGCTAGCCTTCCAGAGCAGCCAGGACCCTTAAATCCTGGGCCCTAAGCAGTCACTTATCATGGAGCAGACAGCTGAACACAAGGACCCCTGTGAGAATCCTGCATGCCTGGAGCCACACAGGCACAGACACACACATCAGCCCCCACACTTGCTCCAAAAGGTTAAAGTCCTGGGGGTGGTGGAGTCCAAACCTACCTTCAAGATTGGGCATTGAATGACCAACAGCTGAGAAGTCTGTTCCCCAGGGGCACAAGGGACCCTGGGGGCACTGGATGGCAAAAGGTCCTCAGCGGGGGCAGCAGGACTTAGCGGGGCACCTTGGTAAAGCTGCAGATGTGGCCGGTTGATCCCCTGTAGAGACAGTAAAGATTAAGAGGATCATAAACTGCTTCCAAGGGCTGCTCTGGGAGAAATCTTCTCAAGCCAGAGCCACTGCTGTGAGGGGCCTCAGGAAGCTGGAGCAGTTCCTCAGTGCAGACAGAGGGGACAGGAGGCAGAGAGAGAGACTGAGACTCTGAGGTGCAGAGGCAAAGACAAAGACAGAAGGAGACAGCCAGGGCCAGGGAGAGGGAGAAATAGTGACAGAAGAGAGGCTGAGACACAAGGGGAAAAGCGGAGGGAGAGAGGCCTCCCTCCGGCAGGAAGTTGAGGCTGCCCTAGGCCTCTATGAACAGGCCGGACAGCTCCGATGAGCTCCAGCGTGGCTGCAGCTGCACCTACGGCTGTAGCTGTCTCCAGGAAGGAGTCTCCAGGCAGGTGGTGCCTGGGGGAAGATCTGCCAGGTATGGCTTATCCTGGATGTAGGGTCTGGGGCCTGGGAAATTGGGATATGCAGAGACCAGAGGATCTCAGACTCAGCCCCAAGGACTATGAGCAAGTGTGAGGGGAACTGCTGGCAAGCCCAGAATCCTAGAGACATGGGGGTCAGCAGAGGGAGGACAGGTGGCTGAGCTGATGGGGAAGAACCGGGACACAGCATAGGGATTAGTCCCTAGGAGTGTTGTGGGATGATGGGGCCTGGAGTCAGCTGCAGAGAGAAGGAATGGGATGTGGGGCTGTGGAGGCAGGGAGCGTGCTCTTGCTGGAACTTGGTCACGGAGGAGAGAGAGAGGGCAGAAGCTGGGGGAGGGGTGGTGGTGTGTGATGAGGGAGACACTTTATCAGGATGGGTGAGACATGGGCATGTTTAAACATGGGTAAGCAGGACATTGTGGACTGGGAGAGGGGTAGGAGGAGTAGAGGCAGGTCATGCAGGGGTGGGAGGGAGTGCCCAGCCCCAGCCCTGCCTCCTCAGGCATGGGTCCCTCACTCCACTGCCGCGTGTGTGGAGACAGCAGCAGTGGGAAGCACTATGGCATCTACGCCTGCAATGGCTGCAGCGGCTTCTTCAAGAGGAGCGTGAGGCGGAGGCTCATCTACAGGTGAGGGAGGGTGGGTCTCATCTTGGAGGGCCTGGCTGTGCTCCTGTGCCGCAGGGTCCTTGGAAGGGGTAGAGGTTGTTTAGGGAAGAAGGGGGTAGGGCAAAAATGTCCAAATTCCATGGCCTGGGTGGGACACTGGCCCCCTGGGGCTGCCCTTCACCTGCAGGTGCCAGGTGGGTGCAGGGATGTGTCCTGTGGACAAGGCTCACCGGAACCAGTGCCAGGCCTGCCGGCTGAAGAAATGCTTGCAGGCGGGCATGAACCAGGACGGTGAGTCAGAGCGCCTGCTTGAAGGGGCTGACAGACCTGGATGGCGAGAATGGCCAGCAGGGGTGTCCTGACCCTTTCTGCCTCCCCAGCTGTCCAGAATGAGCGCCAGCCCCGAAGCACGGCCCAGGTCCGTCTGGACAGCCTGCGAACAGACATAGAATCCCAGCCAGGGCCCCTGGGGGCCACCCCACTGCCATCAGGGCCCAGCCCCAAGGACTCCACACCTGTTTCTGCAGCCAGAGCCCTAGGGCCTGGGGCCCTCACGCTGCCAGGGCACCACCACTTCATGACCAGCCTTATAACAGCCGAAACTTGTGCTAAGCTGGAGCCAGGGGATGGTAAGTGGGAGGAAGCTGAGGGCCAGACCAAGTGCTGGTGGGGCTGGCTCTCCTCCTGTTCCCAGGCCATGGTGGAGGGTCATTACCAGCCTTTTCCTTCATGCTTAGGTTCCCAGTCCTCCCCGACGTCTTCCACAGAGCAGGGACTGATATCACAACCTTCTCTTCCAATAGCTGATGAGAATATTGATGTCACCAGCAATGACCCTGAGTTCCCCTCAACCCCACACTCCTCCTCCTCCTTCCCCTGTGGCCTGGACAGCATTCACGAGATGTCAGCTCGCCTGCTCTTCATGGCTGTCAAGTGGGCCAAGAACCTGCCTGTGTTCTCCGGTCTGCCCTTCCGGGACCAGGTACAGCCCCCGACGGGGTCAGTCAGCCTGGGGGTACAAACCTCCCTGTGAAGGTGAGGATTGGAGGTGCCCCCTTCTGATGGTGACAGTTGGGGACACATCTCTGAGTCAGTGATGGTGACAGTTGGGAGTATGTCCATCCCCGGTGGGGTGGTAATGGTCAGGGGTGCACACCTAGGGAAGAATAATGGTCCGGGGCTCACAGGGACCAGGGATTTGAAGACAATGCCTATGACCCCCTGGGTCTTCTTACCTCTTGGACAAACCCTTGGGACCTACAGATGTTCTCCATGTGATCTGACTGGCACAAGTGGCAGACACAGAGCTCCCTTGGACTTGATGCAGCCCAACCTCTCCACCTCTATGACCCCTCTCTAACCCTCTTATGGGGCAGCAGACCTCTTATGGTAAGCCCAGAAAGAGAGGCACACTGAGGGTCTGAGCCCCTCAGCCAGAGTCTCTGTGTTTGGATGGAGCAGACTGCCTGAGTCTCTTGAATACACTCAACTTGGGGTGCTCTTAGGGAGTGTCCCTGAGGAATCCCAACTTCCCACACTTTAGGCTTCTCGAAATGTTCTAGTTGCAGCCCTGGATGGAAACTTTAGAGAGTCTCAGAGCCCAGTCAGCTGGGCCAGATGATGCCCAATCCCAGAATTCTGAGCCCCTGATGGGAAGGCGCAGGGAGGTGGTGAGGATACTTACAGGCAGAGATCAAGAGAATGTTTTGGGCACCCGGGAGCAGCCATTCTGGGAGCCATCCTGGAGCTCCCGAGAAGGTGGCAGAAGTTCCAGACTCCGTCACTGTATATCGGCCGAAATCCTTGCACCCACTCTGAGCACAGGTGATTCTGCTGGAAGAAGCGTGGAGTGAACTCTTCCTCCTCGGAGCCATACAGTGGTCTCTGCCCCTAGAGAGCTGCCCACTGCTGGCCCCGCCCGAGGTCTCTGCTGCCAGCAGCTCCCAGGGCCAGCTTGTACTAGCCAGCATAGAGACACGCACCCTGCAGGAAACCATCTCACGGTTCCGGGCACTGGCGGTGGACCCTACGGAATTTGCCTGTATGAAGGCCCTGGTCCTCTTCAAACCAGGTAGCTGATGGAGTCTTGGCCAAGCCCTCCAGAGAAATGGCTGGGGAGGAAGAATGGGAATTCTAGTGACATTGGTTTGCCTCCCACTTTTCCTCCACCATTTCTAAGACCCAGATGTGTGCAGGCTTCTTCCTGGGGGGGGGGGGCAAGAGAAGAGGCACAGGGATGGGCTCAAACCACAGCATTCCTCCTGGGGGTGCTGGCTGACTGAGAAGGGGACAGGGCAGGCTGGGAGAGCACACGGGAGAGTAGCTCATTGGTATTTCTTCGATCTAGAAATGCGGGGCTTGAAGGATCCTGAGCATGTGGAGGCCTTGCAGGACCAGTCTCAAGTGATGCTGAGCCAGCACAGCAAGGCCCACCACCCCAGCCAGCCTGTGAGGTGATCTGAGCATGTGCCTACCTGACCATCTACCCCTTCACATCCTCATCCCCTGCCCACGTCTCTGATACCAGGTCAGGGCTTCACAGTTGAGGCAGGGCACGGGTCTCAGTTAAACCAAAAAATATCCAACATCTACTGGGTGCCAAACCCTGGGAGTGGGGAACCTAAATGTGAATAAGAAAAAGCTGGTACCTCTCAGGGGTGCCTGCCTGGCACAGTGACCACACTGAAGATGAAAACTGCCCTCATCAGGTATTGAGGGTTGCTGTTATCTGGAGACAGAGACCCAATGGGAGTGGGGGACATAAAGCAAAATTAGAGAGACTGTGAAGGCAGGGCTGGACTTGGAAGGTAGGGTCTAAAAGGGAGAGAAAACATCATTTATAAAGGCAGAGAGACCGGCACACACAATGTGTTCTTTGGATAGGAGCCCAGTTTGGAATGAGCAACAAATTCCTTCTAGTGAGAAGGTGGTAAATGAAGCCAGAAAGAATACTCTAGGGCAAGCCTATTCAGGACTTTCAATGCCAAAGGCCGTATGTGATTTGGTAGGTGGAGGGGAGCCACTGCAGGGTTTTGAGCACGAGAGTGCCATACATACAGCATGCGAGTGGTATGACAATGAGTACAGAGTATCCCACCATGGAGGGAAAGCAGCCACTGCCATCATCCAGGGGATTCCATGGAAATCTTTGGGAGTGACCACAGGGAGTGGAATGGAGATAACAGATGCAAGAGACTCTAGGGACTGGGATGGATGTAAAGAACAAGGAAGAGGAGCTATTTGGGAGACAGGGATATTAAAATTTTTTAAAAGGAAAGTCAGGAGGAAGATAGTTTTGAGGGAACATGATAAGGTCAGTTAGAGGTGCAGGAGGGGCATCCTGTGAAGACGACAGTATTTGCATAAGCCATGTGCATGGCCAATATTCCCCACCCAGGCCCCCTGGCTGGCCTTGGGAGTAGTAGCTGTGGGCTGAGAACAAGGCTGGGGCAGGGTGGGGGAGTAGCCAGTGCTCTGGGACTACCCAGCACCAGCAGATACAGTCGAGGATTTAGCAAGGTTTGACCACCTGGCTTCTAGGCATCTATTTGTTATTTTCCACAACACTATCTGCATTCTCTTAGAGTTCCCAGCAGTTCTCTTTAATAATCTCTAATCTGAAAAATTATCCACAAGGACAGGTAATTTCCCTTTAAGAGTCAAAGTATACAAAGTATATACTATGCTGCACAGAAAGATTTCTGCTGCTGATGTCCATAGGGAAAACAACTGCTGCTACTAAGACTTAACACAACATCCAAAGAGTGGTTATCACAGACACTCAGTTACCAGTAGCCCACCCAGGCTGAGTTTCTGTTGGGACCAGTTCCCAGACATGTCCTGATATATTGGTTTTGAGTCAAATTTCAAAATACTGTTTAAGTATTTCCTATGTTGCTTCTATAGCAGTTCAATTCCAACTACTGACAGAATTGAGGGTAGAGGTAGTGATCTTAAGTTCTTTAAATCAATGTATTCCAGCTTTTTTAAATCTATAATCCCCAGAGAGAAATGCAATTTCCATCTTAACCTAATATATAGTCAGACAACTGAAATAAAATTTCCACCAAATAATACCCACCCTTACTTTGTACAATTTACTCTGAGTTGTATTTTAATTTTTTAAAAGGCTGGCTGTGACCTACTAAATTTAATTTCAGACCCACTAATGGGTCAATATCTGTAACTTGAAAAAAATTTTCCTGGCTTTGTAGTTAATATGACTGTTCAGAGCCACTCACTTGGCATGCACAAGAAAAAGAAAACCCTTAGGCTGGCAAAACAAGCTTAGCAGATGACTGGTGGGCAGGGGAGGATTTCCCACAAGTCTCCATGGTGGGAATTGAATGTGGAGCTGCCCACTTGAGAGTGGTCCGCATGACTTTGGGCACTGACCCCAGCTTTCAAGGCTTCTAACCAGGCAAGGTCTGATCCTTCCCATCTGCCTCTTGGGGTTTCACCGTATACCTTCTTTGCACTGGGGACCCCGCCTTGGCAAGTGGTTCTTATTTAAAACTAAAAGTAACTTTTATCTGGATGAGTATCTCAGTCACCAAAATTATGCCTCAATTTCAGAACAATTCCAGCTAATGGCTACTCTTCTATCAAACTAGGTGGCTTACAGAGGGGAATTTATAGTCATATTTTGAATATATATTAATCCTATAATTATAACAATCATATATATGATTAATAACAGTATATAACTTACATATGACTGATAACAGATAAAATCTCACCTTATAATCTTTATATACAATAAACAATATTTATTATTTTTTATCTCACTTCAAAACTATAATTTGGGGGCAGCAAGGGTTTAAAAAAGGTCAGGGGCAGGTGGAGACCCCTCCTCTAATGAACGGGGCCTTTCCTCAAAATTCCTCCTTCCTTGCCCTGCATACTTCGTATCTGTCCTGGGAGGATGCTGCTCCAAGAACTTGTGCTTGGAAGGTGACGGTAAAACTGATGTTCTCTCTCCTGTTCAGGTTTGGGAAATTGCTCCTGCTCCTCCCATCTTTGAGGTTTATCACTGCTGAACGCATTGAGCTCCTCTTTTTCCGCAAAACCATAGGGAATACTCCAATGGAGAAACTCCTTTGTGATATGTTCAAAAACTAATGGGGATGGAAGTAAAATGGGTACAACCATTCTGGAAAACAGTTTGGCTTAATCTACTAAAGCAAAACATTTGCCTACCAAATGTCCACCAAAATGCATTATAAGAATGTTCATAGCAGCTTTATCCATAATAGATAAAAATTGTGTATCAACAATAAAATGGATTAATGTATTGTAGTATAGTCATATAGTGGAATATGGCAATTAAAAAAATGCATTACTGACACTTTTGGATAAATTTCACAGATATAAAAGTTGAATAAAAGAAAACAGGTACATATTTTATTCATACAAAGTTCAAGATGAGGCAAGACTAACTGATGGTGACAAAGCAGTTACTTCTCGGGGGTGGAACTGATCTGGAAGGGCACAAGGGAGACTTCTGGCGTGCTGGAATTTTCTTTATCTTGAGCTGAGTGGTGGTTACACAGATGTATTCATATGTAAAAATTCACTGAGCTGTATACTTAAGATTTGTGCACCTTTATGTATTGTTAGACCTCATTAAAAAAAATGAAAAACAAAAACAGGAAAACTGATGTGGCCCAAGTTTCTCCCTTTCCTTCTCTGTGCCCAGGGAAGTGAATGAGACTTGGAGAGGAGCTTGAGGTCTTTGAGTTTCCATGAGGCGTCTGTTCCAAGTCAGAGTCCAGGTGCAATGACTTCAAGCCCAGTGGAAAATCTCCCACAGGGTTCAACAACCCAGCTGGCATCCTGCCCATCCCACAACATCTCTCAATCTTTTTATTCATTATACTCCCTCACCTTTCCTTACCTTCTCAAACAAAGGTGAGTACCACCCACCTCAACATAGGGCAGCTACAGGCACTTTTTGGGAAAGGGAATCTCCATCAATTCCTCATGCAAAAGTGAAACTCAGATAACCTTGAAGACAAACCCAGAAGACCTGGAAAAAAAAAGTAATAGTTAACATTTATCAAGCACTTCGCATACCAAGCAGTGAGCTGAGCACTTAATATGTATTTAATCCCCCTTAATAACTCTGGGGGAGGGACTAATTATTCCTTTATAAATGAAAAAACAGATACTTAGAGGGGACTTAAACCTTGGTCTGACTCTACTTAACTCTGCTTAACCCTGGATTGCCTCCTCCCCACTCCAGTCCCAGAATCGGCTAAACAATACTGTTGCATTTTCTGCCTTCAAAGAAATGCTTGATGTCAGGAAAGAAAAGGTCATGTGAAAAATCAGTGAAATCCTAGGGGTTCTCTGCCCTTTGGCCTGTGCTTGAATTCTCCTAGCTGACATACCCTTCCTGAGTGGAGGAAGGATGGATCCGAACACTCTTTAACCTGGAAATGACAATAGGCTGGTGCCCAGAATGCCACCTAGCTTAAGCCTCCCCACTTAAGTCCTCTAAGTATTGGAGACTGTCTTCTAAAAACATCAGATTCCCTTCCATTATTCAGGTAATTTAATGTCTATATTGTCATATCCAATCTGATTCCTTATCAAAAGTTGTATCCATAAGATTTAAAGACCTACAGAAAGCCTGAGCAAAGACACCATAGCAAGAAACATGATACAGCAAGGCTTTAATGATGGGGGAGGGAGGTAATATGGGAACACTGGATTTTCTGCATGACTTCTCTGTAAACCTACAGAAAAAAAAAAAGGAAGAAAAAAAAACAGAAACATGGTTGAAATTTGAAGAGACAGATTTTATCTTCCAAGCCTGACTTCTGAGAATATGATGAGACTGCAAGGGTAGCCTGCTGAAGTACATGGGTTTGATCTGACATGTGTGAGCACAGCAACTCTACAATGAGAAAGAGATTGTTTGGGCTGTCCAGGAGAAAGTCTTAAAAGAATTAGAGTAGTTACATATGTTGGATTATAACATCAATACCATCTCCTTCTAAGGTCTTGCCTTCATTGCTGAGACACCAGGAACTACAACTTCCCAAATCCCCTTTCTTATGATTTTGGGTTAGAGTTTGCTAATAGAAGGCACTCACGTGAGACTTGGAAGGTAAGAGAAGTTGTTAGTCTATGTAGGCTATTGCAAACACATGTGTGGGAAGACTGGAGATTTCTCAACAGCTTCCTGGCCAGCTCTAATTTAGAATCACAGTAGCTTCTGAACAGGCTTTTGAGAGCTTTGGAACTTTGCACTGAGATGTGTTGACTTTACTGACCTTCTGTGGGAGGTTCTCTAATCTTAGCTCCTTCAGTTCTTCCAGTGTTTTATATAAGCCTCAATTCCTATATTAAATCCTTTCCACCTAGAATACACTGAGTGCCTTCTGTTTTCTTGACTATTTTAACAGTACAGCTCTCAGATGTTCCCAAGATTTATTCAATCTTTTGTTGTAAACTGGCCCCACTATGGGTAACAGCTCTCTTTCAATGCATTTAGGACCCTTGCTAGGAGAGAGGATGAAGGTTCTTTCCTGCCCTCATTGCCAGAAATGTCTTGGTTATGAAGTGTCACACAAGTAGTCGCTTTTGGCCCAACTGGACTTTTCCTTTCAAATGAAGCTGCAGTTCTCAAAGATTCTTTTGACAACTGACTTCACCTCTAAGAGAATACTTGAAGATTGGAAGGGCAAGGTAAGACTCAAAGATGCTAAGAAGTGCTCATTCAAGTTAATAAATATCACCTGATAGTGAAATACAGTTATTGTGCAAGATTACGGAATCCATCAAGTGAATATCATTGTTTTTCCCCATTAAAATGCAAACTCTGAAAAGAAAGCATAGTTTTGTTCACCAATGTACCCCCACAGACCTAGAATAGTGCCTGTGGTTGATCAATAAGTGTTTGCTGAATGAATGGATAAATGGCCCCAGTTCAAGTGACACACTCCTTGACAATGAGTTAGAGATGCCTACAAGACTCAACAATTAGATATTACATGATTATGTCTGCTTTCATGGTTATGTCCCTGGCTCCAAGACATTGTACAGCCACCCATTTGAGGATTGAGGACAACTTTAAATAGCAACAACAACAAAACAAAGCTCTGGTCCTTGCATCTTCCTAACTCCTTTCGCCTCTCAAGGCTTCATAATTGCAGAAGTTTGTTGTAGACTCAGTGATCTCGGGGCAAGTTTAGAAAATGAAATTTCTAGGTTTTATTAGGCCGATTAAGGAAATTTTAAGAACCAGTCACTATCCTTATCATCCCATAAAAGGAATTTTAATGTAGAAAA
>PVKY010011052.1:0-12256 GCA_004027775.1 Bradypus variegatus
TTTAATATGCAGTATCTTTTTATTATCCTTTATCTTTTATTATTTTGTCTTCATATTTTTTCAATGACTACTCTATATGAAAGTCTGATTCTCCAGGTTGCATTTAGGAGTGTGGACTATGGATGTATTCTCTGGGTATTATGGGCATTTAAAGTTGTGTTCTCATTTTGATTGTAGTCCAAGCAAATTAATACAATTGTTTCTGATCATATGTATGGCCACTTTGTAAAGGAGTACTGCTACAATTTTCAGTGCTTGATTTGCATTTATGTTTATGATTGCATTGGCAATAAGCAATATGTTAGTTGTCATGGACATTTCAGAAAATAATAGCAATGGATTTAATGCACTAGTGACAAGTGAAGACCAAATGACCTTCACTAATGAACATTTCATAATAGTTGCAATGCAGAATGTTAAAGATGAATGTTGTTGTGAAGCCAATACAGTTTACATATGCCTAGTTCAATAGAACTGGGTCATAACTGTGAGTATCATCCCTCTGCTGGAAGTGGCCATTTTGTATCTGCAAAGCAATGTAATTCTAATGTTAATATTCATTTGAATTTTATTTTACATTTTATTTAACTGGTAAATTTGCTTTGGTTTTATGTTGTATATGGTTTGATAGCTTCAAGTGTTTAGATAATAGAATAAAATAATTTAAATCTATATGGGAGATTGAGGGGAGTCATCTGTCCATGAACCATTACTCAATTTTGTGAAACACTGACCAGAAAGACATTAAGTAAGACTAAAGATAAAATACTAAATTTTGTGGTTTAGAAGAGAGTACATATTTGACCTAATTTTTTTTAAATAGCTTCTCAACTGAATGCATAGCAAACTGTACTACTTCTATTTGTCCCATTAAATATATGCTATCATATTTTTCTATTTTTTCTGAAGGATGAAGACTTGCAAGAGATGGAGGATGAAGCCCAAAAAATGGAAACTCAGTTTGGCCAGTTTTTTGATCACATGATTGTGAATGACAACTTGCAAGATGCATGTGCCCAGTTGTTGTCTGCTGTAAGGAAGGCTCAGGAGGAGCCTCAGTGGGTTCCAGCAACATGGATTTCCTCTAACTCTAATGCTGAATGTTAGGGAGGCTGGAGTGAATTGCTGGAGTTTTAAGAATGTACCTTTGTTACAGAGATCTGGAATAACAACTGCAATGTACAACATCAAGCCATTATATTGCATGCAACTTTAAAAGTACTGCTGTTTATTTAATTAATCTTATTTGAAAAAAATATTTGTATTGTGTATGTGGATTGCCTACTTGGCTTTTGAAAAAAGCTTTTCTTTTATCTCACTTGCAACAATGGTGACAGCATGAACAATGTCAAATCACTTGAAGATGAGAATTTGTCATTGATTTCATATGGTCTTTGCAAGATTCAGATAAAAAGTGCTTCCTTAAATAAAACAATGTTTAATTTCAGAAACTGTACTCCACTTTATGAAATTTCTGTTTAATGAAAATGTCTGTCAAATGATGTCTATCCAAAAACTGTTTGACTAACTCAGCAAGAAAGAATTAATACACATACTTAACATTAAAACATACAGAAACTGTACTGCCCTCAACATTTACAAACCAGCCTACAAGAAAAAATTATTCTTCTGAGTAGGGTTGTCCACTCAATAATCTTCCTAAAAGCCAACATTCCACATTTATGCTTAAATTAGGAAAAGGTAATGGACTTCAGTCCTAGAGAACAATATATGAGAAATCTACTAGATGAGGATGTTAGTCCATGAAGTCTTGTTTTTCTTTCTTTCCCCACGTCTGGGACTTCCAGGCACACTCCCTGCTTCCGTATCTGTTTATCTTCTGCATCATTCTGTTTTACTCCATAGTCACACCATCCTCCCACCCTTCTTAACTATAAGACAAACTTGAGTGTATGTTTCAAAATATTTGTAGTTCTTTAAGGTGAATAAATATATTAACTTTCTAAAAAAAAAAAACTTGAAGAAAAATTAAGTAGTTTTTAATGATACTTATGTGAGCCCAGATTTGATTTTGTTGTGATTGAGAAACAGATTTCCCAAACTCAATATACACAATTTTGAAATGGAAGGTAAACTGGAGAAAAAAAAAAGTGAAAACAGCCTGTATCACCACAAAGACGCGCATCCGCCCTGAAATTCTGGGCCTGGAATGGGATGGGGGTGGGAATGGGGGTTGGGGGGAAGGGGAACGAAAGGGGAGTGTCGGGCCCCAATCCCGCAGCCTCGGAACGCGGAGCCAGGCCCCACAGAGGCGGGCGGAGATCTGCTTCCCGGGCGGCGGCATAATCCAACGGCCCCGGAGCTCCCGCCTCCCGGAGGTCCCGGCGGCCGCATTGCGGGGAACAGGGATCCCGCCCGCGCGCTTTTGCCACAGAAGCCCCTTGGGACGGGAACCATGAGACCAGAGTCGGAGCCTCCGCTGGAAGAGAACCTCCCGGTGAGCGGTGAGGGCGCGCCAGCCACGCGAAGAGCCAGGGTGGGGGGCGCCCTAACACAGCAGCCGCCATGGCGCGGGTGCGCGCCGACGCCAGCTGACTGGTGACCAGAAATGAGGGCCCGGCCGGTGAGGTGCGCGCATTCGCCCCCCCCCCCACTCCGGGCTGAAAGATTTGGGAGGGGGCTGGAAGTGCGTCGGAGGAGGCCGGGGCCATAGCGCCGGGAGCCACAAGAAGGGCTTCTAGGGGCCGAAGTGCCCCTGATGCCATGACGACGCCGTACGCAGTCATGGCCCCGGCCAGGGTGGGTTTCGGTGCTGCAGCCGAGGCTACTGTACAGCTCCTCTGGGAAGGCTGTCAGCTGCACAGGAAAGCGAGCACTGCTTGAGAGCAGAGACTTAATCGTCATCTTCCCTCATGCACCCCAAAGAAATGACCGCAGCCACTCGGGAAACCACAGGAAAAACCGTGATTGTTGTCTCATGCCCGCCGCAGTCCTCTGCTGGGCACGGTGAGGCTCGCCCCGAGGCTCTTTCTTCGCCTGGGTGGACTTGAGGGGTCTGATAAGGCCCAGGCCCTACCTCGCCCCGACCCTCTCCCGGAGGAGGCGCGGGCGGGTGCTGCGCGGTGCTGCGCGGTGCTGCTACCAGACGGCGCCTGCGCGTGGCCCGGCCGGGGCGCCGCGGCCCCCGGGCGTGGCTTTAGACAGGATGGGAAAGAAGCCAGTGGTAAGCGAGTTACTTTTATTTATTTGACTCATGAAAATTTTGTGTTCAGTTGAGCCGGTCTACCTTTTAGAGGCTTATAAGTTGGATTTCTAGATGGGAGAAACGTCATTTTTGCGGGACTTTTGAAATCTCGAGTTGTTTGAACTGGGTCCTTGGGTAGAACGCGGTCCACAGCATCTTTAGAACAAAAGCGCATTCGTGTGATTGTCGTTTTTTAAGTTGTAATTCTGACTACTGGATAGTATTAAGACGGTCTGCTCAATGTTACAGCATTTGTATTAGTATATTGTTGGAACGACTGCTAAATGGGACAGTTGTTGAACAAACTGCAATTTAACCCTTTTCATTTTAATCACTTTTTGGTGTGCAATTCAGTGATTCTAATTTTTAAATTACATTCGTAATACTGTGCCACCATCACCACAATCCAGTACGAAAGCTTTTTCATCACCTCAAACAGAAACTCTGTACCCATTAACCCATTAAGAAATAACTTTCCACGCCCCCCCACCCCCCTCCACCTCACCTGGTAACCTGTAATCTACTTTGTGTCTCTATGTAATATTTAATCCCTTTGAATCAATGTCCTCTGCAAGCATCATGGGATATTTGGAACATGAAATTAATTTCTAGGCCTATCTGTTAGTATTTTATTTTGAAAGATTTCGGAATGTTTCTCAACTGTAATGCTCTCTGAATTGCAAACACAACTTTTCTTATTCAAGTAAAGGAGCGTTTATGTTTTTATCTTCTTTCACTCTTGCTGCCCTAAAATCCACACTTCATGCTAAATTCAAAGTGATCTTTTAAAAATTACTTTACCATGTAATTTAAAATCTCCATTGCTTCCCACTGAATTAAAACAAGACCCAGAGGACTCCTCTTGTTCTGCATGGCCCTGATGAACCTGGCTCTTGCTTTCCTCTCCTTGCAGCCTTTTTTTTTAAACCTGGTACCCTCCAAGCCTAGTCTGCCTGAAGGCGTTTGCATTTGCTCCCCTCTGTTGGTTCCTTTCTCACTCAGATCTCAGCTCAAATATGTTAGAGAGATTTTTTCTTCCTCATTCACTATCTCATTGCTCTTTATTCTAATTTTATTTTTGTCTTCGGAATACTTAAAATCACTAGAATGTAAGTCCATGAAAGCAGGGTTCTTTGTTTTGTTCATTAGTTCTAAATTAGTTAGTTCTAAATGTGTCTCCAATGCATTTAGAAATGGTAGAACAAATTTAAAATAGTCCGTTAATTTTCATTAGTACCTTTCAGGTTTTACTGATGAACATAAAGGAACCAAAGATTTGAGGATACTCGTCTGATCCATTGCATTTTTCCTGTCATGTTTGAACAATGGGCTTTTTAAAGAATGGCTTTATGGTGTTTGAGGTACATGAAGTAAAGATGATGTAGGCTTTTATTATAAGTAGTTTGCTCCTTTTTTTTCCCCAGCATCCTCCGCGAGCCCTTCCACCTGTGCCAAGGTAAAAACTAATTTACAGTACTTTCATTATTGGGCTTTAAAAGTGCAAAAATGAATGAAGTGAAAAAAAAATTGACTATTGACTAGCACCATTGCAAAAGTATGATTCAAAAAAAAAAAGCTTCCTACAAATTTTAGGTAGAGACTTTCTGAAATTTTAAAGGTAGATAATCTCTGAATCATTAGGCTAACAGTTATAATTCAATGTTCTGTTTAAAAGCCTAAATGTTAACGTGTTAGGATACTGGATTCACTCTGAATATTTTAGTGTTTTGTTTATCAGAATTCTGATCCTCTTTTGTTCTCTAGAATGGTTTCCTCAGAGTTTAAACTGATTTTAATCAGTGACAAAATAAGAGTTCTTAATCTGCTTCCTCTACTTTACTAGTAGAGAGTAGGGGATATATATGTGGGTTCATAAATATTGGGGTTATTTTATTAGCAGTTTTGTTAGACAACTTATTATTTATAAAGAGGCTAGTTTGAAACTAGCTGACATTGTGTGAAAGCTAAATTTATTTTAAATGTGTAATGATTTATGTCAGTTTTCAGTCTGACAGCATAATAGATTTGTAATTGATAAGAGTTTTTTCTTTTCTTTTTTCTTTTTGTCTTTGTCCTGCTGATTAAATTTGACTGGTGTTAAGTAAAAGGGCTGTTCAAGGTGAGTTAGTTCACTGTTTATGTACAACTTTCTTAGTATCTGATGTTCAGTAGTTAGTTGGATTCCTTAATGTTTCTATAAAAATTTTATCTGAATGGTATAAATTATAATATTAAAAAGTGCCTTTTGTCCAAAACAATATATTTTTGACATAATAGTCTTTAATGACTGCCGTTTTTTAAATAATGGTTGATATCACCAGATGACCTTACAGATATAAAAGCACTTTATCCCTGAATAGAGTCACTTAGAGGTTAACTTTTTGCTAGTTTTATAACTCTTTACGGAGACTGCTCCTTTCTTTGTCTCATTTAGTCAGAACAGGCTAGATTATGCTGTGGTAACAACCCCCAAATCTCAGTGACTTAATAGCAAACAGGTTTCTTTCTGATTCGTGTAAAATGCACAGTGAGTTGTGGCAACTCTCCAGGGCAGTTGTCCTTTACTATTTCTTTACTGGTGACACAGTAGTACAGGCTACTTCATCCTGTGGCTCTGCTGTCTTAATAAAAGGCCTCTCTCAGGTGCCATAGTAAGGGGAGAAAGCTGGAAGTTTACGTACTAGCTCCTTCAGTGATTTGGCCCCCAAATGACACAGGTCACTTTTGTTCATAGCCTATTGGCCAGATCCAGTCATATGCCACACCTATGTGTAAAGGGGCTGGGAAATGTAGGGGGAACAGTGGAATATTTGGTGAACCCACTTTCTCCGTCACAGTTTTTAACATTGCCGACCACACTGTGCTAGTGGTATCACACCATGGGCTCCGTTTGACGTTATGAATTTCTTACCTTCTTCCCCTAATGTGAAGAAGTTGGCTTGACCTAGGAAAGAACCGAAAAAGCCTTCCTCACCCAGCGTTCCCTTCTCATTGTTCTCTGTGTCACCTTTTAGGCAGGCTTTTCTGTTGTTTTTTTTTCCTGTTTTATAGATGATATTCCACTTAATCGTCCTAAGAAAAAGAAGCCCAGAGCAAAAAGCATGCCAGGTAAGAAGTTGTTCTTTGTTGTATGAGACCCAGGACCTCAGGTGTGATAAACATCACAGATCAGGTAGAGGGAAGGCCCCAGCAGTCTCATGTCATTGTGTTGATGATAGTATTAATGCCATGAGGTAGATGAAGCAGTGGAATTCCTGGTGGTAGTAAGGGACAAGGAATGGGGCAGCCTGATGGGTCTCTAGAAGCATTTATAAAATAAAGGGTTGTGCCAGCTAAGCTCTTACTTCCACGGTGTTCTCAGTCTCTTTGAGGTCTTTTATCCCTAGATAACATAGGAGTGTTTGTCTCATATTAAGACAAATATAAGTTATCTTAAGATATGATTGGTTCCAAACCCTAGGACAGGATACTGGATTTAAAGAGACATTTATTTCAATCAGAGAACTTCTACATTAGAGCATGAGTTTGAAGGAGGGGTTACATCATCCAGTAATGAGCAGGTTCTGTGAACTTCTTTTTGTTCTAGTTATCTGGTAATAATTCTGATGTCTCAGCAGTAGCTTGAACTCAACAAGTCCAGAATTCATCCTCTACAGGAATAAACCAGTTTTTACTTCTTACTGATTTCTGTTAATGGAACTCTCATTCTCCCTGTCCCTTTACTTCACCCTTTACTTGATGCCTCTCATAAGTTTACTTCTTCTATAGTATCTCATTTATGTCTCTTTTTCCTTTCATTTCCACCATCACAACTGTAGTTAGTTTAGCTCCTTTCCTCCTCTCACCAGAGCAATTGGGGTAGCTTCCACCTGGGCTCTGTCATGCCCATCGCTACTGAACAGTGTTTCTTAAAGCTCATAGCTGAGCATACCTTACACCTGGTTAAAACTTATATGGGCTTATCATGGCCTATCAATTGGAGGAATAGATGGTGGGTGGAGAAAAAGAAAGAAATGGAGACAGAGGGATACATAGAGAGAGACATATAGATACAGACAGAACCAAAAAAAAAAAAAAGAGAGGTGCAAAGAGATTTACATTTACAGAGATACTCACTGAAATGCCAGACTATAAAATATATTCAGACAGACACATGTACTTACGGATTTAAAAAGGTCACAGGTAGCAGATGCAATAGAGATGGAGTGGGGTGAGCAGAGGCGTAAGTCTAACCTGCTGCCAGTGCTTCCTTTTTGTAAAAAGGAGAAAAAAAATTTCAGTACTCTAGATAGAAAAGGGGATAAATATTGCCACGGTTTTATAAGATTGTTTTCATTTACCCTTAAAGTTTTTAAGTCCAGGTGTTTGAAATTTTTCTTCACCTCATTTTAATGCTATTTTGTAAAGGAAAGAGTCTTTTTATGATGTAATGTGTTCTTTCTGCAAGCTGGCACTCTGATGTAGGTCTTTGATGAATTCCTCAGGAGAGGCTGGCTGGCGGAAGTAGAGATGAAATTTCCCACTTCTGACTGCTGAAGCTATCACCCTCCCCCTTAAAAGCCTTCAACTGATTGGAGTACATGTCTCTGATTGCGGAAGACATTCCCCTTAGCCTACTGTGGATATAATCAGCCACAGATTTATCAACATACTTATGATTTAAGTCCACAAAATATCCTTGCAGCAACAGATAGGCTACTTCTTGCTTGACCAGACAACCGGGCACCATCAGCTGGCCAAGGTGACGCATGAACCTAACCATCACACGTTTATGTACCAATATTATTGTATTACTGACTATAAAAGTCCATAGTTTTCATTAGGGTTCACTCTTGTGTGTTGTGCAGATCTATGGTTTTTTTCAAAAATTTATTCTAGTAACATACATACAACATAAAATTTCCCAGTTTAACCACTTTCAAGTATACAAATCAATGGTGTTAGATACATTCATGATGTTTTCTACCATCACCACCATCCACTACCAAAACTCTTCCTTCACCCCAAACAGAAACTCTGTACCAATTAAGTTTTAACTCCCCATTCCCTAAATGTACCCCTTTTGTTTGGTAACCTATATTCTAATTTCTGGTTCAAGAATTTACATTGAATATTTGTTTTTAAGTTTAAAAAATGTTGGAGTAGCATTTCTGACTAAGGTTTGATTTTTAGATTTAACAATATATACCACATTTAGTCATATTCTTAAATGGTACCATTATATAATATGTTTTCTAAGTGCATATAAATCAGTTAAACATTTATCATATAAAATTTAAATTGATACAGGATGCATTTAGAGTTATTATTGTACCATAGTTTTTGCCAGTAGATAATGCACAAAATAAAGATATTTGAACACAACTTTGGTTTGTGGCTAACTTTTATATTTCAGTCATCAAAACTATTTAATTTGAAGCCTAAGATTTGATAATATCTGGATCTATATGTAGAGATACAGTAAAAAGGTTTTGAATTTGGTGTAGAACCTGTTACACCAAATACTAAATTTATTATGATTCATAATGTGATATAAAAGTGTATTGTGGATACAATTCTTATTATTATAGTTGTAGGCAAAGATACAATAAAGAACATTTAATTAGAAGTTGATTATCTGTTGCTTGCCTTTGGTTATTTAAATGCTACTCTGTATCTGTTTTTGATAAGTAACTTTATTACACAACATAAATATGCAGATGCATTTTGTAAAAGATTCAAATAATTCAGAAATATGGAGCAAACGCTAGAGTCTTCCTTTCTCCTTTCTCTCTATATTCTCTCTTTCTGCACTTATTCCTAGAGATTACCACTCTTTTGTTGGCACTTTTCATTCATGTCCCTCTTCCATTCATTTATACATAAATACCCAAAAGATTTCTGTAATTGATACTGTTATTTTTTTTACTTAAAAGGAATCTTATATGTACCATTTTTGCTTATCAGTTCTATATCATCTTAAAACAGTAGTTTCATAATGTTACATTATAAGAATGTATTATAATCACTGATCTGTTTGTCATTTAGGTTATTTCTAAATTTTCACTATACACAGTGTTGTAGTTCTTCTACGTAAAATAGTGTCTGGTGGGGAAGAAGAATTATTTCTGTAGGTTGCATTGCTAGCAATGGAATTGTTAGGTAAAGGACGTGTGTATTATTTAATATGTTAGATTCTGCTTAAGTTGCCTTCAAGGTAGCTTTACTTATTTCCTTGCCACCAACAGAATTTGAGAATGCCACATTTTCTAAATCCTTTTCAACATTAGACAGTATCAATCTATAGATTTATTTTGTCACTTTAGTAGGTGAGAAGTTGCTTATTTTAATTTGCATTTCTCTTAAAACTAGTGAGGCTAAACATCTATTTCTATTCATATGTTTATTAATAATACATCTAAATTTCTTCTTTTGGAAAAAAGACAGGCAAGAGAATATTGTCAAGTAAAATTCGTATCTGACAAAATGTGTTGAAATTCTGTTGAAAGACTTGATGAGGGGAGAGGATGAAATGAGTGACCAAATGAAGGGCTTTATAAATTATCTGATAGCTCCAATTATCTATGATGCCTTTATCATTTATTGTTAATTGAGGACTAAGCTTTATAGAGGCCAGTTCTCTATAGCAGCCGATTCTATTATGTTTTCACCTGTTTGAATATTATGAATGTTCTGATGTAGTTTTCTGCTGCTTTCTGTCATCTTTTGCAGTTCTTTCTAGGCTTGTTTTCAGATTCTCTTGTTTTCTTACTTCTTTTATCAACTTAAAGCCCAATGTTAACAGGTGAGGAGGAAGGAAATAATATTACAATCAGTTCTGTAAAAGAAGGTTATTGTGTAGGAAACATTTTAGTTCTCTGTTTTCCCATATTTAAAAGACTCTCTTCTCAGTTTATCCTTTTTTTCCCCTTTGTTTTTCTGTAGCTAGTGCCTCTTTGGAAGGCCTTGATCAGGCTGCTGTCGGTAGGCCATCTGAGGACAGTGAGCCCCCAACTAAAGAACCCATAGAACATGCAGAAGCTCCAGTCCCAAGGAGACAAAAGAAGATGAGACCACCTCTTGGTATGTGAAGAAACCAGGTTAGGTTGTGATAGAAGTTGTGAGTTTGAGGTATGAAAAAAACCTTCTGCTCCCATTTTTTTTTTTCTCTAATCATGTCCCATAGGTGTATGTTTTGTTTTGTTTTCCTTTCTTGCTTAAATTTTTCTACCACTGGAGTAACTCTAATGGGTCAAGCCAAGAACATTTTAGAGGGGTTCTTTTAATCATATGTGTTTAGATTATGGGAGAGGGGTCCAAATTCAGGACTAAAACAGAAAATTCAGAGACAGATCTCAGTGCATATTACAACTTAGTGTATGATGAAATGGGCATTTTAAAATAGTGGGGAAAGGATAGATTTTGTATTAACAACAATATAATGACACAAGAGCCAACATTTATTGAGTCTTGCTATGTGGCAGGCACTGTGCTTAAGGTAAAATATTGCACTATTTTTTTTGGCCTGTGAAATTGGCAATACCTTTTCAAATTATAAAATTTGGTGTTGATAGGAAATCATTGCACTGATATACTGCTGACAGGAATATACATTTGTATAGCCTGTCTGGACTTCTAGGAATTTAACCTCAAGAAATAGCTACGATAGTTATAATAATTGAAGTCTGTTAACTACAATATTATTTATAAGACTATAAACTGGCAATAACCCAAATATTTAACATTGTGGTGCTAGTTAAACATATTTTATCCATTAAATGGAAACCAAGTATACATTAAAAGGTGTGTTGAAATGGAAGAGTGAAGTGAAATACGTTAAGTCAAAAACGAAGGTTATGAAAGAGTCTGTATCAAGGATTCCATTTTTGTAAAAGACATATATGTGTATGTATATACACAGGAAAAAGAATAGGAGGATGTCGGAAAATTAACAGTGGTAGATTTTTTTGGAAGAAGGAATTAAGGGCAATTTTTATTTTCCTTTCTCATTTATATTTTCCATATTTTTCTTATATTGAGCACATATGACCTTTTAGGAATTATAAAATGTTGACTGTTTTTTTTTTAGACTAAGACAAATGAAAGGAGAGAAAGTTGGGAGATTAGCTCTGACCTAGTAACATGAGGAGTTTATTACAAAATTAGTTTCCCTGAATAATTACTTATTTTCTTGGAAAATGTCAGGTCCTTGTTGAATGGAAAAATGATAGGAGTAGAGGAGCAGGAACTGGAAAAGTCTGGAGAATGGAACAGTTTTGGGAATCAAGTCAAACTGGGATACTGCTGTGTCTGGGGGCACTGGGAATCTGTGTGGAGAAGAGGAGGGCAGAAGAAGACAGAAGAAGGGAAAGGGACAGAAATGATGCTCGGGCAAGCTTTTTCATTATTGGGACCAAATATAGTTGAATTAAAATTATCTGCGTAGTCGTCCAGTAAGGGTACAAATTTGAATGAAATGGTTACCAGTATCTAGCTTTATAATTTGTTGAAAATGTCTTTATAGAAATGGTGCAACCATTTTTAGAAAATTCAGAACCCGACTAAGTTCTGGATCAAAGAGGACCTATCACTGCCATTCCAGCCTGGCAGGTTCCAGCTTTCTAAATTTTGGTGTTTTAAAAATTTTGTTTATTTGTTTTTGTTTTTTGTTTTGTTCAAGGTGACCATGCTAGGCTCTACTGCTTTTATTATATTTCTAGCCCAGGTTGTATTTTATTAAAACAGAATTCCAAGGGCTTGAGGGCTTTCCAGGGAGCCAGAGCCAGTACTTCCAGATATGAAGAGGAGCTAGTGGATAAGAAGGCTCCATGGACTTGCTTAACCTTAATGCCCTGTATATAGAAAAGAATTAACATAGCTATAATAGAAAGACCTATGAGTGCTTGGTTGGCCTTTGGCTGGTGACTGGGAAATTAACTAGTAAACAGTTCCCTACATCGACATAAAACTTTCCCTAAATTATATGGGTGGCTTACTATTTGCATTTTCCTTCTGGGAGTCTGGAATTTTGGTACATGCTGGGCAGAGGATGCCTATGTGACCAGCCCTCAA
>PVKY010011053.1:0-12252 GCA_004027775.1 Bradypus variegatus
GCACAGGAGCTGCAGATGAGAGACAGTTTGAAGACGACCATTGGAAGCAGACTCTTGCTCCGGAGAAGCTGAGAGAGGACAAACACCCCGAGAGCAACTGAGAGTGACATTTTTGAGGAAATGCAGCCTAGAGAGGAACGTCCTGGGAGAAAGCCATTTTGAAATCAGAACTTGGAGCAGATACCAGCCACGTGGCTTCCCAGCTAACAGAGGTTTTCCGGACGCCATTGGCCATCCTCCAGGGAAGGTACCCGATTGCTGATGTGTTACCTTGGACACTTTATGGCCTTAGGACTGTAACTGTGTAAAAAAATAAAGCCCCTTTTATAAAAGCCAATCCACCTCTGGTGTTTTGCATCCTGGCAGCATTAACAAACTACAACAGTCAATAAAAGTGCAAAGAACATGATGTTAGAATGAAAAACAACTGGATTTGAATCCCACATCCAGAAATTGTTACTTAGCCTCTTCCTCCTTCTCTTTCCCCTTGTGTAAAATAGGGATAATAGCAAACCAAAGTCACAAGGTTGTATTGATGACTAAATGAGATATACACATAAACCATTTAGCACAGGGCCCAGGAGCTCTATAATTAAAAGAACCAATTAAAAAGGGAAATTGAATGTTTTACTCACTAGTAGATTGAATGCAAAATTCATCAAAACCCTTTGAAACTACTTATCATTGTGCTAGGTACTGAAGAAGCACAATTTTACATTACATTTTAAAGACAACAGCTTTTTGATCAAAGTTATTATTCCCTGCAGTTACACAATTCACCTTTTAAATAGATAATTATGTTGGTTAAAATTCTATGGTTCCAATAACAGTTATGGATCCTGTAGAATTTAAAATATCTAAAAGTTTAATATTTTTAACATTGTCTACCAAGGTAATTCCATTTCTTCTATCAATGTAATTTAATTTGAAAAAATGAACTCTTGTATTCTCCAGATGAAACGACCAGAAGCTACAGGCCACTCAGTGTTGGTTGCAAATTCATTTAGTACTTTCCATACATTTAAACATAAAAGTGTGCCTCAGTCTTTTGTGTGAAGCAAAAGTTTAAGAAAAAAATAAACTTAAGTTCACAGTTAAAACACAGTAAGACATGATTAACAGAAAATGTCAGCTACATACAACCCCCACAGCGGTCAGTATTAAATCATTATAATATTTAATAATTAAATAATGTCTACATTAACTGAGTGTCAAAAAGAACAAGACAAAACGCAATGCAAATTTAGTGCCCGACGACATACTATACATCCAAAGACTTCATCGTGTAGTACAGGAAATTCCTAAACAAATCTAAATATCTGAAATTGATCATACTGTATGGAAGGACCAGGAATATCCTTTTGCCCACTGCATGATTATCTTTGCCAGTTAGTAAATAAATATGTTCAATTTTGCTTTTCAGATTTGCTTCAAATTATGTGCATGCTTTTTATTTCATTTCGTGGCTGCATTTTTCCTGAGCACTGAGCCCCTCAGGAAGTGAAGCATTTCAAACACTATTTAGTAAACGGCTGTACTTATTTCCCACCACAATTTGCCTTCAGAATAACGGGACAGCGAAACAAAGCACAGCCTTTCTCTCTAAAGGCGCGCGTCACGCTGCTTGGACCAGTTAATACAGAAGCAGCGATGACACTGCCAGTTGCAACCCAGCTCCTTGCGTTCCGTCCGCAAATGCTCGCTGCGTACCCCGGCACCGCAGACTGTCACTGCGCCCCACGCTACGGCCCCTCGGGGGGTGCACACGTGCGCACACGAGCGCGCGGGCCGCTTCCCGCCCTGTCGCTAGGATTTCCTCCGCATGGCTGCTTTGAGGCATCCAAAGCAAATAACGAAAACCAGAGGAAACTAAAAAAGAAGCGGGAGGGGCACCACCACGTTCAGTCGGCGCCAGATCAGCAACCGTCAGGCGGGTCCGCCCACGAGGGCCCAGGGCGCCGACAGCAGCCTGCAGGGGTGCCCGCCGGGCCGCACACAGGCCCCAGGTCCGGGGCAGGAGAGCCAAGGCCCCGAGGTCTGTCCCCTCCAAACCCCAGCCCGGGTGCTCGGAGCCCCCGCGCCAAGCCCCCCAGGCGTCCGAGCCCAGCGTCTCGCTGCGAGAGGGGCGGCGCGTGGGTTGACGCCGGCATAGAGCAGGGCCCCAGCAGACGGACGCGGCCCCCGGGGCCCGCCGCCGACCCCGCCCGCAGAGACGCGGCCGCCCTCAGCCCTCGGAAGCGCGGAAGCGAGCAGCGCCAGGTTCCCGGCCCCACACGCGCTCCGCGGGCGACCCCGCCCCGCGCAGGCGCACAGGCTGCGGTCTCGCCCCTCCCCCACGCGTTCCCCGCCGCCAGGTCTTGAGGCGGGGTCGGGGCGACCCTCGGAAGGGGGCGTGGCCACCCCACCTCGACGCGCGCACGCGCCCACGACCCGTACGGCGACGTGTCTTGCCACGTGACGTGCCCCCAAAGTCCCCCGTGAAGCAACAGGACGTTGAAAACATTTTTTTGCTTTTGGCGGGGCGCGGGGAAAAGGAGAGTACGGGGCTGAGAACTGTAGTAACCGGGAGAGAGGAGGGTTCCCGGGGGGTTACAGGCGGGACCGCGCCTGACTGGAGTTTCCTTCTCAGGGAGCGCGAGGCGCGCCCCGGCCTGACACGGCGGCCGGGACCGAGGCCCCCAGGCGGGCGGCCCCGCCACACAGCGGCGGAGCCCGCGGTGGGGAGCATCGGGCCACCCGGCGCGTCGCCCGCCCCGCCCCCCTTCCTGGAAACTCGGCCGCCGTCGCCCGCCCCGAGCTCTCCCCGCGCGACCCCTCACGGAGGTGGCGGGCAGGCGGCGGCGACGACGGCTTCCCGCGGGGCGGAGCGCGGAGTTCCGAGTCCCGGCCAACGGCCGCCCCCGCCCGCGGCCCCGCCCGCCCGCCGCGCCGCCCCCCGGCCCTCCCCGCCCCGCCCCCGGCCCTGCCCCTCCCCCGCCGCCGCCGCCGCCGCCTGAACTGAAGCGAACTCCACCGCCAAGTGAGTGAGGAGGAGGAGGAGGAGGAGAAGGAGGAGGAGGAAGAGGAGGAGCGGCAGAGTCAGTGCGCGGCGGCAGCGGCTGAGGCGGCAGCGGCGGGGAGCAGCCCCAGAGAGCCCGAGCCGGCGGCAGAGGCGGCGGGCGCGGAGCGGGACGACCAGCGGAGAGCGCGGCCGGCGGCTCCAGCCGCGGCTCCCTGCCTGCGCCCGCGCAGGGCCCGCGGAGACCCGCCTTCCGCCCCCCGCCCGCCGGCCCTCGCGAGTGGCCGGGCCCGGCCCACGTTGGGCGCCGCGGGAGGGCAGAGTGCCTGCGGGGGCTGGGGGGCGCGCTGGTCGGGGTTCCTGCGCCCCGCCCGGGGCTCTCGGCGCGCTCGGCGCCCCCGGCCCTGCCCCTGCTCCCGGCGGCGGGCGCGGCGAGCTGCGGGCTTGGAATATGGTCGGGGAAATGGAAGCCAAGGAGAAGCCGAAGCCCACCCCCGATTACCTGATGCAGCTGATGAACGACAAGAAGCTCATGAGCAGCCTGCCCAACTTCTGCGGGATCTTCAACCACCTCGAGAGGCTGCTGGACGAAGGTAGGCGCCTCCCCGGCCCTCCGAGCCCTGCTCCCCCGAATCGGCGGCCCTCCTCTCTCCGGGCTCCCGGCGCCCCAGCCTTAGGGTGTTGGGCGGGTGGAAGGTCGCGGGCCCGGGAGGAAATGGTGCGGAGGGGCGGAGGGAGGGCAGGCCCGGGGCCCGAGCGCACAGGAGAGGCGCAGGACGGCGGCGCCCGCCGGGGCCGGCGTGCACCGGGGTGGGGGGGCTGGGGCGGACTCGGGGATCCCGGCCCGGGGCGGGGGGGGGGCTGGGGCGGACTCGGGACCCTCGGCTCCGACCCGGGGGTTGGGGCGGACTCGGGGAAGCCGCCTGGGACCCGGGGGTTGGGCGGACTCGGGGATCCCGGGGCGGGGGGGGGGCTGGGGCGGACTCGAGGACCCTTGTCCGGGGCCCCAGCCCGGACCCCGGGGTCTTGGCCGCCGTGGGGACCCCGGACCGCGCACCCGCGGCCGCTGGCGCTTGAGTTGGGGGGTGCGGGAAGGCTGCAGGGCGGTCTCTGTTGCCCCGGCAGCTGGAAAAGACACTCAGATTTTAGGGGACGCAGGAAGCCGGGCGCCCCCGCGCCGGCGGCCGTTACCCGGGCCCGGGCCTCCCGCTCCGCCCGCAGCCGCCGGAAGGGCGCAGCTTCTCCACGTCGGTTCCTTAACATCTCCTTGGCCGGGGGAGTCCGGCCTCCAGCACGAATGGCCGAACTCCTTGTCTTTAGGAGCACTTCTCCCCCGCATTTGTTTTCCTGGGGTTCCCCCAGAGGAGAGCTGAGTGGGATCTTTCCCGAGCACCTAGTGCTCAGCGGGAAGCCGGCGGGGGCTTCGGTAATTTTAGGGAATTTCGTGGGGACCCGAGTGCTGCTGATGTAGCCGAGGGTGAGCCCAAGTGGCGACTCAGAGCACTTTTTGCCCTTTTGTTTGGGGAAGCGAAAACTGCCCGGGCGCTGGACTTCACTTTTTGGGGTGATGCGGCCTTGCAGGGACTGGGGGCCGCGGCCGGGTTTGGGGGGGCTCGGGGAGCGCCTCCCTGGGTGCGGGGTCCCCGGGGGGCCGAGACGGAGGAGGCTGGTGTTGGCCAACTGTGGGGCTTTTTAAAGAAGTCCTTGTAAAGTGACCCGGAGCCGATTGTGGGGGCGCTTAAGCGAAAAGAAAAAGGACCGACAAAAAAGTAGACTCTGAAATCGGGTGGCGGGGGTTCCTGTTTTCTGTGGGAAGGAATCGCCGGGAGACTTGCTTAAAGAAAGCCGAGGACTGAGGTTATAGAGCCTAACAATGGGTTCTGTATTTTCCACGAGGATTTCGAGATTTTAAAAATACAACTGGGGAAAAAGAGTTTGAATCTCTAAAGAACGAAAGAACGGAAAAGTCTTCGTGATAAAAGATAGTTAAAGAATCCTAGAAGCTTTTATTGTCGGGAAAGTCACTGAACTGGAATCCATTTTAAAAGTACAAAACTGTTAGCTTGTTACTGCTTCCTCAGTGTTTTTTTTTTTTACGTATGTGGCTCTGCATCATTAATCTGTGGTGAAGCGGGCATTTTCCGCAGTCCAGACAGATCGTCTGTTAATTTTAAGTTGCTCTAGAGAAAACGTCAGCGGTCCCTTTAAGGGGTTTTGCTTTTCCTATTTGTGTTGGCTTTTGAAAGATTGTGGAGGCAGAAAACTTTCTGGAATGTTAAAAAAAAAAAACTGCTGGAGCACTTAAATTGAGTATTTCCAAATGTGAGCGCTAAGGGGCGCCAGTTATTATTTTTAAACGAGGATTATCTGGAGCAAAATGTGTAATATGCTCGATAGTCTGACCTATTAAATCTAGTTGAAACTTAAATTCGTAATAGATCATTTCATCTGTCCTTGTGTCCACATATATATTTACAGACAATGAAAACATTTTATTTCAAATTATTGAAACAGTTTTATCATGTTTCAGAAATAAGGCAATTATTTTCTCCTTGGCTTATTTTGCTGCATTTAAAGTTTTAGTAGTATTAGGAACAATTTCTGTTGAATTTTTTTTTAAGTGCAGTTGTTTAGAAGGAATCTTTTGTGAGTATTAAAAATGAAAACAGGCAGTACCAAAGCTTAGGATTAATTAAATTAAAATTAAATTGGATTCTTTGAATTAAAATGTTGAATTCCACCAAATGATTTAGGAGACTATAAAAGAAAGTTCAGAAATACTTTCATCTATGTGTAGTATTTAAAAAGTTAAATAACTTGAGTTTCTTTGATTTGTTTAAAAAGGCTTATTGTGCTTTTACATTGATCTAAAATCTCTAGATGATAATTTGGAATTGGTTCTCTTTTTAAAAGTTTCTCACTGTTGGCGTGAATAACTATTAATTTTCTAACTCTAGAATTTCCGATTATGTCGTCATCTCTTAATACAAGTTTATTTCTCTTTGGTTCGAATTAGTAACCATTTGAGTTTTAAATGTTGAGGACCACAAGTTCAGGATGATACAGCCTAAATAATGCTTATTTTCCCTTTGTGTGGTTACTTTACTCAGTCTTTCTTGAATTTTAGCTGTTTTAATTTCAGTTCTCCAGTGTAAAGATTGCTTCTGTATGGTAGCAAGGGTGTTTAAAATGGACAGCATAATGACTAGGAAGTGTATTTATCATACCAGTACAAGCTTGCAGGAAAAGGGGCTATACCTTAGTGTGGAATAAGCTGCTTCCTGTAATTGTTAACTATATTTTAAACTTAATCTGATTTAAAAGAAAAATGTTGGTTTCTGAAGTGCATCTCATTTTTTTTCTTGCCAGATGATTGAATATCGAAGTGTCACATGTTGTGTTTTATCCCTTTGTGGCCTGTCATTGTCCAAAACAAATCAATCATGATTTCTCTTTGTGGTTAGGAATTACATTTTCCTTTGTACATAACCCTTGGCTAAAAAATTCCTTTTAAATTTAGATGTAACTGTAAATTTTACTTTAGTGATGAGTTTGATGAAGGTGAAGGGAATGAAGGTATTTTCTACCTACTCTAAGTAGGTAAAAAATATACTCACTTAGAGTAGGTGTATTTTGTAATTGGAAATTATGAATGAGGCTATTTAGCAGTTTTATTTTGAAATATTTTTCAAACAATCTTTTAAAAAAGTTTGTCAGTCTTAGAATTTTTATATGGTTAGTTAACATTTCGGAATCAACTGTGCTGGTCTCCTAATTGATTAAAACTTGAATGCTATGGGATGAGCGTATTAATTGCACACCCACTTAACCTTTAGCCTACACCTTGACTTCATGGATTATCTCTTTTTGTTTGCTTGGACTGTCAGTCTTTCATCCTAAGTATCTTGAATATGGTTGCTTTTTAAGTGGTGAATACAATTCCAGGTTGGACCATTTATATAAAAGAAATAATTTCAGTTGATAATTGTAAATGCTTAAGAATCTTTGATATAAGCTAGAGATGATGACAGGATTTCAGGTAAAACCTAGGTCTTAAACTGCTCTGTTCAGAGAGAACTTTTCAGCTGAACCATGGGAAATAGCAGTTACTGCAGGAAGTTTTTTTTTTTTAAAGACATTTCTTTTTCATGAGAATGAAGCAAAAAATACAACAGTTCTTGAATGCAATCATGTTTTTGTAAAGTAGGCACTTTAGAATTAAGCAGTTGGAAAATAAAGTCAATTTGATTAAAAAAATCCAAAATAGAGAAAATGGAGAACTAAGTATTTTTAAATCAAAATATGAGTTTTCATTTTTTTAGCAAAGGGGAGATTTAAGCTGCCAATATGAAAATTAAAAATGTATAGTATGGTTTATGAGAAAGGACAGCATAAATATTTTTTTTGTGAATGTCTGAAGAATTAGTGTATGGCTCAGAAAGTAAGCAAGCATTTTGGATTAGTTTCTACATTACTTATTTGAAAATGCATTTTCGTTTACTGATAGTCTTTATTTTGGGTAATAAATTTTCTTTTTGATCTGAGTTTAGATTCTCACCTGCTCCCCCTCCATTAAAAATGTGTACAAAATTTTAAATCTTGCATTACTACTTAACATTTTTCATGTTGAAGTTTATTTCTACTTACTATATATTCTGTTATTGAATGTATCATATGCTCAGTAAAAAAATTATTTTTGAGAAAATTTGTTCTACAAAAGCTCCGGTTTTAGAATTACGTAACGGTTGGTATTGAGATAACTCTTGCTATATAGGTTTCCAGCAATGTTAAGTTTTCTTTTTGTTGGAAGAAACGTTTGTTGTTGATAGTAATCAATATTTGTGGCAAACATTCACCTAAGTTTAAGTAATTAATCTGTCCTTTAGAGCTGAGATTTTGCTTTTTGTGTGGAAGCCCTTTGAAATAGTAATAAGAAGGAAGCTAATATTTATAATGGGTTCTTCATTTTCCTTTTTTCTCCTCACCCAGGAGGTGTCACCAGCCATATATGAGGTAATAATGGAAGTGATACTTTCTGTGATAGATACTATAGGTCATTTATTCAACGTTCATTCTGTACTTTTGAAGCCTGACTCCTCTGTTAGGAGGAGTATGTATTCAAGATGCACATACATACCGAAAGGCGGAAGGTGATTTCTTTTTCGTAACTTTATCCTTTTTACATGTTTGGTAATAAAAGCTCTACTCTCAAGGGTATAACACTGTTGAGTTAATAGAAATAGGTCTCTCCGCTAATCACATTTCCTAGTATATTTGGTACACATACCTTTTCTTAAATGGCTTGGATAATATTGTATTAAAGCAGGTTTATTTAGCTATTTAAATGCTTTGTGTATGTTACATTTCTGTTATCATCTCATTAGTCAGGGTGCTGAAGCTGACTGAAGTTGTGTCAGTTTGCCATAAGAACAAATAACTCTTTGGGTTATTTTTTAAGGGGTATAGAGCCCTGTGATAAAAGAAGTAAAGTGTAAATAAAAAAAGAAAATAAAAGAAAAAACAACCAGGCTTTGATTTTTTTTTTTTTGACACCAATATATGTATACATGTAAGGGTTTCTTTAGTTGGTTTTGTTTTTGTTTTATATTTTGGTTATTTAAATTATATCAGTGTAGGGCAGCTTTTTACAAACTGACTGGAACTACAATTTGAGAAGTTCTGTATAGCAGGTAACAATTTGTTTTAAGAGGATGCTATGATATTGTTGAGTTTTGTTAACTTGAAAGACACAAAATTTTAGACACTGGGCAACTTTCTGCTACTGGTATGTTAGCTGTTTTGAAAATATCCAGAATCTGTTTCAGGGTCAAGGAATGGGAACGTAGGCAGTGGGCCCTTGTTAAGAAGTTCTAACTGGAGCGATGCACCAAGATTTTATTTACAAGACTGATAAGATTTCACTTTCTCCTGACTCCTTTATTTGGCATTAACGCAGTTTATAATGTGAATTGTAAGTGCAAAAAGATATTTGCCCCCTTAATGAGAACTTACAATGTTTATAGCCCTTTTAAAAATTGGCATTTTAGTTTGGGGACCCTGAATAGCTAGAGTATTTGATGTCCACGTAAGATTTTTTCAGCTTTATTTTCACTTAGCAGAAAAACAAAATTAGCATTAAACTTTCCATAGTGAGTACAGTTTGTTTTATTAGTATGATTCTGTTAACAAATTTGACTATAAATATAATCCTAGTTGGGGTTGGGTACTACTGTCTATATGTTTATAATTACACTTACCATCTTGCAGTGCCGCTTTTTGTGTGTGTCTACTGTGCTGGAATTAGTTCCTTGAAGGTGGTATCCACTTCAAGGCCTGGCACATGTACGCTCTCATATGTTTGAGTTCAATATGCCAACACCTTACATGCTTTGCTCATTTCTAGTTTCTCTAAACTGTGTGATATTTAAAAAATGAAACTACAATGATATTAGAAAAATTAACTAGTTCTTTTAAGAAATTAAGCAATGGTATAATGATTCAGTTGCTGATAGTTTGGGTCAGCAAAAAGGTACATGTATTTTTTCTTAAAAATGGCAGTTTTAAGAAATCTCAATATTTTTGCAGTACTTTTCCTCAAGGAGCTTTATCTTTACTGCCAATGGTGTGAATGAGAATTAGGAAGATAAAATTGCTTTCCTTAGCAGTATAGATTCTGTCTAGTCCTTATACAATATATATCAATATATTAGTGGAAAAAAGCTTCCAGTGTTCATATCAGTTTTTGAACGTTTTGGCATTTATGGAAGTATCGAATTAAACCTTTCTCCTAGCTAACTCCCTATAAGGGCAGTATTCGACAGATATGTAGGTCCTTTACTTTATGCAAAGCACAATAAATGGGAAGGATTCCTTGTCCCTAAGTGCTGCTTTGGTATGTTCAGTATAAACAAGGACTAATTTCAGTGGTTTTAGTTTAGAAGAAAGCTGAACATAATCTTATGTGGCAGTTACTGTAATTCAACACAAATGCCCATTTTTTAAACACAAGTTTATCTTTAAGCTAATTTGAAAAGTGTCATTATTTTGCAGGCTGATAAACTGAAATGTTTAGTTAATTGAAACTTAACCCGTTCATTTCTAAAGGGAGTCTGCTGCTCTGCTTTAGCATGAACAGTGTCTTCAAGTAGATCAGTGTGATGGATAGTTGAAAGATAGCATAGCTTGCAGAAGATAAGTGATGCATCTAGAATTCTTGTAATTATCAAGGAAATGGTTGTGGCGTTTTCACCGGTTTCTAAATTTCATGAGGCAGAAACACTAGTCTGAAAATCTAGCAATACTATCAAGTATTAACAAACTAAACAGAATTTTGTTTATGTTCATATTGCTTCATATATTGATTCTAACCTCTGTGTTTTATTGATCTAAATTTTGAGGCTTGCTGTAGTGAATCAGCATACTGTAACATTTCTATCACATTATTTATGATAAAGCAGAATTTGTGAGCTTCAGTTGTCTTGGATCCTTTTCAAAAATATTTGATTTTAACTACCAGAAAAACATCTTAATGCCGTTAAATCTGTAAGGTGGTCTCGTGTTATGGTCTTGGTGTAGGGAAAGTGTGTGTGTGTGCATGTGTGCGCTTGTGTGAGTGTGTCTGTTTGTAAAAGGCAGTGTGCAGCACAAGTGAGCTGACTTGAAATCCTTGGGGCTGGGTGTTAAGGATGGTGAAGTTCAGAACCAGGAACGTTTTTGAAGTAATGAAGTAGTATTTGATTGGACCCAGGATTGAAATGACTGTACAAACGGTGGAAAGGAGTGGGCCTTCGTGCGGGACAAGTCATTGTGCAGACTTGGCGTGATCAGCTGGCCAGTTGCAAATTATCGAGGCACACTTGCCTTTAAACTATTTTATAGTTTATATAGGAAAATTTTTTATTATATAATATATTTATAAAAATCTATGAAAATGATATTTATATATATTACATTTAAGAGAACTGGTAAAGTGCATGGTAAAAAAAAATTCCACAATATTTTCAGATACTTAAAAAACTGCTATCACCTCACATTGTGATCATGAAAAAGAAAAAGGCATTTTTTTTCCTTTTGGTAATTTCGTGATATGCTGGACTTGAACAAATGTTGGTCAAACTCTTGGAGCTAAAATATTAATTTTTTTTCTAGTGGTAAATAAATCTTTATTATAGTTAAAAGGTTAAAAGTGAGAAAGTAGAGGTGTTTATAGAGATTTCGACTTAGTGATCGAAGGATAGAGCCTCAGTTATAAAATAATATGCTACAGATGAATCCAGCATGTATTAATTTGGTGGTGGTGTTAGTATTTTAGTAACTACTCAAGACTTAACATTTCTGATTGGGAGATTTAATATACAGATATAATACTGCTAAATGATTCAAGTCAGGAGCATACACATGCATGTTTTGGATTCACATAGGGTGACTAGCCCAATAATTTTTCACCTAGGCAACTCTGAAAGGTGACAGGTAGAGGATAGTAAATTGCATGGATATGGGCACCGCACCAAATAGCCACTGTGTCCCTTTCCTGATGCACAGCAGTCTTGAGAACTGACTGCTTATTTCAAGTATATTCAAACTGACTCTAAACCCGCAGCTCTTGGCTTTCTGTATCATAGTCGTTGTGTCCCTCTGATGTTGTTGTTGTTGTTACATGGCAGGTGAATAAAAGTTTTAAAGAAAAAATTAAATTTCCAAACCAAGGATCAAATTACTTGAAATTAATTGTACCTAATCCTCTACTGTTGCTGTTACCACCATTGTTTTAGCAGGTGTTTGTTGACTGTGTATGTGTGTGTGTGCGTATGCCCAGGCTTGAGCCAGCATAAAGCTGAAAGTGAATTTGTTTCTGTGCGTATGTTAATAAGACCATGTGGTAAAGTGGTGATGAGTTCTTGACTAATAGCCCTAGGATCAAGTCATGACCTTAATCAAATCAAAGTAAGTAATTGGTTTTTTGGTCTTGGATAAGATATCCTACCTCCCTGGACCTCAGCTTCTTCATGTATAAATGGAATTTTCAACTTCCTGGGACCTCAGATATTCTGAGGCTGAATAGTGTCATATGCAGAAGAGCTCCTCTCCTAATTTTGGGAAACATTTTTAGGTGGTCTGTGATGAAGATGGACGATCAGAGCTTGTGGAGAATGAAATGATAAAGGAAAAAGGGAGAAGAAGGTTAATTTATTCATCCATATGGGTGTCAGCTAGTTTCTATGGGTGGGAGAATCACTGTTAGTGCTCTGCTAGTT
>PVKY010011054.1:0-12249 GCA_004027775.1 Bradypus variegatus
CTGTGATGCAGTGATCGTGTGTACCATGGAAAAAATGAGAAAGGCATCCTCACAGGACACCAGGGCGCAGTTGAGGAAATCCTGTGGTGTGTCATCCACGCAATGCTAGAAGGTCACCAGAGCACTGGGCAGGCTGAAGAGTATCTCTGGCAACCCAGAGGGCTGGAAGCATATGTTCTCCTGGGCCCAGATCAGGTTTCCAGCCTCTCAGGGATGAAATGGTCACCAAAGTAAGGAGAGGCTTTGAGATGATCATCTTTTCATTGAGGCAGTTTCAAGTAGAGGTCTGGGTAGTTGAAGTTCTCCATCACCACTCCACCTTCTTCTTTGGCTGTTTTGTTATCAGCTGTGCCAGGAAAGCATTACTCCTGATCCCAAGGTCACTGGAACCATTTTTTCCTTTCTCTTTTATCCTCGGCCAAAAGCTTTTTTTTTTTTCCTTCCTGATCCCTCCCACAACCATGTGAATTTCCAATAGGAGTAAGAGTTCTTGACATTTGGCTATTTCATTCAAGCAAGGTGTACATTGCTGTGTCCCGATCATAAAGATTTGACCCCAGTCAAGTAGCCTGTGCTTTGCCAAACAAAATTTAGAGGGAACCAAAATGTATATCAAAACAGTGGCTTTTTTAAAAAAAAAAATTATGCATACTTCATTATCTTTTCCCAAGGAGAATTGATTTATTTTTTAAATAGGTTATATATCATGTGGTAGAAAATTCAATAGGTTTTTGGCAAAAAGCAAACTTCCATCTCTCTCCCATCCTTACTCATCCAGTTCCTCTTTAGGAGGTAATGACCTTTCCAGTTTCAGTTTCGTGAGTCTCCTACACACTTCAGTGTTCATATTTTTAAAGTCCACTTCCCTGAGCAAACTTCACCACCCCTACTTCCACCACCATTACCACCTCCTCTCTAGCTATATGGTTATCTTGCTCCTGGCCTTGGGATAGCATGGTGAGATGGATGGGGCCAGAGACCCAGGGTCAAGGGTAGAGAGCCTGACAGCTGGGAGTCACTGTTTGCACATAGGAGATGCCCTCTCCCTCATCATCTCCTCTTTCCCTCCCTCTGCACCGTCTAACATGTGCAACTCCTTTAAGAATTTGATGCTCTAGTCTTAGTCCCATCCATCCAAGCATCAGTAATGCCTTCAAGACCATGCTCATCTCTTGTCCAGTCTTCTACGTATATTATTCAGACTAAGTTCTTGGTGTAGATATATTAGAGGCATTGGACAGAAGTTATAAAGCCTCAGTGCACATAGGATTCTCAATAGAAATTATGGAATGCAGACTCCTGAGCCCCACTCAGAGATTCAGAAGGTCTGGAATGAGTCCAGGAATCTGCTTTTTCACAAGGACTCCTTCCCTCAAGATGACCTGGCACATGTGGTTCTTGAATCTCACTTTGAGAAATGCTGTCTATGGTGGTGTTCCTGACTCTTCTCCCTGGAATGTTCTAGTAAGGGTTCCTGAGTACTCTCTTCATCCCTGCTGGCTTTTCAGAGTCGTGACTACTGTTTGATTACTCCCTCTTTCCCTCCTGTTTTCAGCATTGAGCCCTGAAGATGTGGCTGGAGGCTCCTGGCAAACCCATTCCCCCTGGGTTTTGTCAGATGATGCCATCCCTTTCCAGGAAGGCCACTGATTAAGTCAAGGAGGTCAACTTCCAGTCTTCCCATTTTTTCATCCTCTTTTCTCTTCTAAAGCCACAGCCTTCAGTTGGTGGAGCATCCACAATGCTTTGAGTTTCTGGAGCAGGACCTCAAAGCCCCTAGACTTAACATTTCCATTTTCTCATATAGCAGCAAATATATGTTTTTATATTTGAGTATTTTACCGTCTGTTTGGTCCTTGGTCAGTTTCCAACCTGAGGGTTCACACACGTGTTCTTGAAGTTCAGCGAGTTCTCTAAGATAATTTTTAATTTTATCTTTCCATTTCTATAAGATTTTGAAATATACACATAATCTGGATTGTCTGGCTGACCCCCTTACATGATTTTGATTCTCTTATTTGAATCTGTATTCGCTTTCAAGTTGACATTGAATGACTATCTAAAGGGACAGCATTTGACTTTCAATGTGTTGACAAGCACATTTGGCAGCCATTAAGTTGGCATGGCTTCCACCTCGCTCAGAGCGAAAGGCTGAGCCCTAGGAGGACCCTCAGTTTCTGGCCCCTGTCCTTTCTGACTTCATCTCCTGAGGCTTTCCCCTTTGTCCCACCAGCCTCCTTACTCTGGACATGCTTCCCTGAGGGGCTTGGTATCAGCCCCGGGATACCCTCTGCCCTGAAACTTCTTCCTCCACAGAATCTCCATGAGTAACTCCCTCATCTCCTTCAGGTCTTTGCTCAAGTATCACCTTCTCAATCCTATTTAAAATTGCAACCCTTCCCCTATCTCCCCCATCACCCTTACCCTTCTCTCTTAACATACAGTGTAATTCACTTATCTCTAATGTTCATGGTACAATGCATGTTTCCCCATTAGAAAGCATGCCCTGTGTGAGCAGGAATTTTCCTTTGTTTCAGCGATGTATCCCAAGCACCTAGAGCAGTGTCCGGCACACAGTAGGTGCTTAATAAAAATTTGATGAATGCATGAATTCTCTGTCTAATTGACAACAATCACCTCATCTTCCTGCGTGTATTCACGTGGGATTCTTTTCTCAGCTTTAAAGACAAAATTCTTCTTTGGCATTGATAATTTGCTATAGAAAGCCATTTTTCAATAGATAAAACTTGAGCCTTGAAAGTTTGTGTTTCTCAAAGTGAGATCCATAGATTCCAAGAGTTCCAAAGGACGGAGGCTCTGGGGATGAAAGGTCCTGAGTCTGACACACATTTTGTTTGCAGGCACCTGACTGATCTGCTGACCGTCTCTTCATTTCTCACTACCTCCTGGGCCAGGGACAGACCTCCTGCCGCCATCTGCCTGAGCTGGCAACTCATTGTCCACAGACAGAGCAGACTTCACCTTTTGTGAGAGGAGCCTCTCGTGTCTGCACAATTCCAGAGTAGCCATTTTTCCTCTCTTAACATCATTTTCTTTGGCTTGCCAACTTTTAAATTTGTTTCATTATTCCTGATTATAAAAGAAACAAACACTTGCAAAATAAAATTCAGAAACCTATAAAGACATAAAGAGAAATGGATGCCCAAGACTTGAAATCGTCCTGATTTGTAAAAGATACCATCTGTATCTTGCTTCTCTGACCATAATTGCACTAGTCAGATACAGCCACCATTATTAGCATTTTGGTGTTCTTTCTAGTCTTTTTTCTGTGCACAAATTTTAAGTTGAAATAAAGGAAGTTGCTGATATTCAACCATTTTGACCCACAAAATGCTAATTTATACAGTTCTGCCTGGTAATTCACACAGCTAAAGCCATACTATGCATATACTTTTACGTCCTGTGCTTTTCGTTTATCATGACAGCACCATTTGGCCATGTAATTCTGGGGTCTTGTGCCGCCCCCTCAAGCTTGTATTATCAGCACAAATAATTGATGAGCATTAGCATCTCAGCTGGAGCTTGGCCCTGTAAATCACTGACGCAGTACACATGGTGCCCAGACTTCCTGAGTCTTGATGTGAATGACAGTCCTCTGTGATTCTTCCAGGAAACTCTTCCTATAAATGCCCCCAGCCAATTGCCTGCCTGCAGTGCCTGGCACCAGATTTTCTGCCTGAATGGCAGCTTCTGGGAATACTGCTAATAATTGCGTTCAGCTGCTCATCTCCCATTCCCCTTCACTCGCATGAATCTGGTCTTTTACCAGTGATCTATATTCCATTTCTCTCCAGTGAAATGACCCTCTTTACTTTTTATGGTTTCTGGATTTCTAGGTCAGCTACAGTCTACCAGCACTATTAAAAGTTTTTTGAGCTTATCAGCACGAAGATATAGCTGGTTGAGCCCCAGCTTTCTCTTTGCAAACATCCCTAACAACCAGTTCTACATCTTTTTGTCACAGCGAATTCCTGAAGAGTCCATGGTTTGTGTGGTTCCATTATGTTGTGACTAGACCTCCAAAACTGTGGTTCTTTCTGGAATGGCCTCATTTTCCGGGACTGGGTAGAGCCCTACTCTTGCCTGGGCCCCTACCTGCTCTAGATTAGGCTGAGTTCCACCATAGACTAAGAAGATTATGTGTCCATCCAAAAACTTCATTTGAATAGGATTTGGGAGCTTATAAGAGCCACTGTCATGGAGTAAAACATCAATCATGTCACTCCAGGTGCAGCAGCTTCAAAGGATGGACTTTAATATCTTGACCTCAAGAATAAAACAGTAACAGTCCAGAATATTTAGAGGTAATCTGTAGCCTACAACCACATCAAAGGGTGGAGAAAATAAAGAAAAAAAAAAACTAAAATGAAATGACATGTGGCTTCTCTTATCATCATGGTAAGATATCACAGAAAAAGGCAATATATCATAAAAGCTAATACAGGCTTGGAGGTCAGACCAACTTGCATTCAAATCCTGACCCTATTTCTGACTCACTATGTGAATTTTCTCAACCTTAAAACTGAGCTAAAAACACCCATTCTGCAGAGTGATTGTAAGGATTAAAGAGACAATCCATGTAAAAGATTGATCACAATGGTAATCAGTTATTTTTGTTATTAGACTTACACAAAGCTTCAAGGATTTTTAACTTGATCTTTTAAAATGTTTATTGCAAACACAACATTGGGACATCAATAAATAAACTTTAAAAAAACCTCAACCCTACTACCCAAAAAATTGAACTATTTACATTTTCCCATATTTCCTAATAGTCATTACATAATTATAGCATAGATATACATAGTCTTTACAATTTATAGCAGAGACATATTTGTGTTTACAAACTTAAAATTTAACATTGTACCATAGTTTTCCCCTGTTGCAACATGGTCTTTCCAGTTGTAGGGTAGACTAGTTGCTATTTCAACAAATACACCATAATCTAATTAACCATTTCTCTAGTGTTGGGCCTTTAGTTTGTTTGCAATTCAGGGAGTATTCTTTCATTTTGTTCCTGTTTCTGTTACGGTCATTTGAAAGGAAGAATTTTTAAAATACTCAGGTCTTTTTTTCCTTAGGTTTATGGGTATGTCTAGCTTGAACTCGAAACACAGGTTAACTGTTGACTGTGGAGAAAGAAAACGTGGTTTCAGCCTCGTTTCTGGTGTACAGCAAATCGAGACAATTCCAACAATTCAAATCGGTTAACCTCAGTTTCCTCAAGTCGGCAGCTGGCAAACTGGTGTGAGAATGACGGCTAATTGATGTAGGTACTAAAGAAATGGGACTTTAGAGTGGACATGTTCACGTTCTTGGTTTTATTCAGACACCACCCACGGCCCAGGCCGAAGTGGTAGGTATTCTTAGTATGTAAGGCACAGAGAGGGTAACGTGCTTGCCCCAGATCACACAGCAACCGGAAAAGGACAGAGAGTGCTGTCCTCAGACTCTGAATTCCCAGCTTTCCCAATGTGCCTGGAAAAATATGTCCCTGGCCTCGGCGGAGAGGGGGCGAGTTCGTAGGGTGGCGGAGGGCGGGGCAGAAGGGCGGGAGCAGCCCCGCGGGGACCTGCGGGGGCGTCGCTCGCCCCGCCTGGGTGGTGCTCCTCCCCGGCGCTCCCGCCCTGCCTGGTTCCGAGCATGCTCCGTGCGCTCCCCGCCCGTCCGAAGGGTGCTGGGTCCGCGCGGCGGCTCCGGGCTTTGCCGGCGATCCGAGGCCAACCCCGGGCGCGGGGTGGGGCGCGGGCCGGACCTGCCCCTGGGACTCCAGGGCTCCGTCGGAATTCCCCCGACGCGACACTCGGGCGGTGCCTTCAGCGGTGGCACTGGCCTTGGAAGTGTGGCGAAAGGGCAAGGACTTCCAACACCCCATTCGGCACAGGATGGTTCCAGCTCTCTCTCCTTCCCTTCCTTCACGTATTCATTCAACAGAGAGTTTTTGAGCACTACCTGTATACGAAGCACTGTTGTTGAGGCTGGAACACTGCGGTGACATTCCAGAGAGGAATACACCGTAGGAAGTAAGCTAATCACAGAAAAGCCGACGTTACCGTCTTCGTCCTGCTGTTCTGCCCTTCCTTGCGGTTCCCTGACGCAGTCCTGTCTCTTAGGCCCTTTGTTTTGGCTGGTTCCCTCTGCCCGGACCGCTCTTCCCTATTTATCAGCGTGGCTGAAATGTCACCTCGGTGCACCTCTCAAGGATCCCTGTGATCAACACATTGCAAATTGCACTCCTTCCACTTCCAAGCCCTCTCACCCTGCTCTCTTGTCCGCATAGAACTTACCACCTTCCAGCATACTGTATAATTGCTTATTTGCTACGTTTATGGTCTGTCTTCTGCCTCCCTCACTCCCAACCACCACCCCATTCCATCAAGAGACAGACGGGAATTTTGTCTGTTTGTTCACCAATATGTACCACGCATCTAAAACCGTGGGTGCTCAATAATTACATGCTGAGCGAATTGATAAATGAATAATGAGACATGCTTTGAAGTAGGGTAAGGACATGGAGAGTGGCCAGGAGCAGAGGGCTAATTGAGGCAAGTGGTCAGGTAAGGCCACTCGGGGGAGGGGATATATGTACAATGAGGAGTCAGCCACGTTTAAAGTTGGGTAAAGACATCCCACTCAGGGAGAAAGGCATGTGCAAATGCCCTGAGGCTGGTCAAGCGCAGGTTCGATGGTTCGACGGTGCTCACGAGGGAAGAGGCGGCAGAGACAGAGGTGTGAGACAAGGTGGAAGAGGCAGTAGGAGCACAGATGAGGTAGGGAGCCCTATAAGCCAAGGGAGGAGGTTTTACCCGGAAAACTTCTAACTGCAGAGGGATGAGCACCGGAACGGGAGTCACCAGCCCTACCCCCACCCCCACCAGACCACCGTCCGGCTGTGCAAGAATAGTCTTCATTTCAAAGATTTGTTGAGGCATGAATTCCCTAGGGCCTGGCACCCAGTAGGTGCCCAAAAAATGGTTGTGGAACGAGTGCCTACGTGCATGCGCGAGGTAGCTCCGGGCCTGCCCGGAGCTCGGCGGCCAGGGCGGCCGGTGGCCCGCGGAGGCGCGTCGCGGGCGGGGGCGTCCCGCAGGGCTTCCCGGGCCCCCGCCCCCCGCCCGGGCCCGTCGCGGCCAGCCCGGCCGGCGGGAGCCGCCCGCGGGCGGCACTGGGCATGCTCAGACGGCGGCCAGGTCGCGCCGCGAGCGAGCTTCCGCGCCGCCCGCACGCGCGACCTACCTGGGCGCTCAGCGCCCCCGGATGCTGCAGGTATGGACTGACGCGACCCCCGCGAGCCGCGGGCAGGATGCGGGGCGGTCGCTGGCCGGGGTCGCGCGCGGCGCCGCCCCGCCTCCACCCGTCCCCCGGGCGCGCGGCGGACGCGCGGCGGGCGGGCGGACGCGGCGCCCCGGGATTCCCCGCGCCACGTCGGGGCGGGGAGGGGGTGGCTGGCCAGCGCTCACCTGGTCCGGCCGGGGCCGGAGGGCTTGGGCCCGTCCGGGTGGGGCTTGCGCCGGGGCTGGCGGCCGGGACGCGGCGGGGCGTGGGCGTGCGCTCCGGCCGGGGCAGGGAGGGACGCGACCTGTCGAGCCCGCCCGTCCCGCGCCCCCGGAGGGCCCCGCGCCATCGGGACCCGAGACCCGAGATCCAGGGAGGCGCACAGCCGGCGGGAAACAAGCCAAGCCGGGCGCCAGTTCTTCTCGGCTCCCAGGGCGAGTCGCCTCTCGGCTTTCAAAGATGGCATTTCCTGGGCCTGGCACGAACTCTAGAGCCGATAAATCCTCCCTGTTCCGCGGACGATATGGAATTATTTATCAGGTACCTGCGGTGAGACAGCTGCAGTGGGGGAGTGTGTGTGCAAGCGCCCTGCCCCCCGGAAATTCCCATTTTCTGCAACCTAAACTTACTGAGAAGTTGCGGCTGCCTTAAAAATTTATGGGAAGTTAAGACAGCTTGACACCTGGGTTTTCGAAGGTGGCGGAAAGAGCTTGTGACTTGGAAACAGGAGACCTCCGTTCAAGTTGGACTCCCCTTTGGCCAGCTTGGGCTGTTGTTTAACTTCTCTGATCCTCGGTTTCCTCCTCTGCAAACAGCCGGTAATGAAGCCCACCTCATTGGATTGTTGGGTGGATTAAGTGGGATAAATTATGTGGAGGTGTTTGGCACGGTGCCCGGCAGAAAACAAGCGAGCTGTTGGCGTGACTTGAATTTAATTCGTTTAGAGACCCTCGTGGCTCCCATTTCACCAGGAAATTAGAATTACTAAAGCATCTTCAGGGCCTAGTGCCAGAGTGATAGATTCTGTCTTTGTGCCCAGGAGAACTTCTCCTGAAGTCAAGGGCTTTGGAAAAACAATTTAGTCGAATTGTAATCAGAGAGCATCTTCTTTAAAAGCAGTTTTATACATTCAGAAACTCCTGAAGTTGGCAGCTCGGCTTTACTTACAAAAGAGCTGTTTTGCAAGACGATCCATCTTGCAAATGTTTAAGTGGATGGTGTGAGGGAGTAAAGCCTGGTTAGAAAGATTGCTGTTCTCAAAAACTCCCAAAACCAACTTGAGTGATTATTTAATTCAGGGTTTGTCAACCTTAGAAATACTGACATTTGGGGCTGGTTAATTCTTTGGTGAGGGGGACTGTCCTGTGCATTGTAGGTTGTTTAACAGTATCCCTGGGCTCTACCCAATAGATTCCAGTAGCAATCCTTTCCAGATTGTGCCAACCAAAACCACATCCAGACATTGCCAAATATCCCTGGGGGTGGGAGGCTGGGATAAACCCCCATCTGGCCCCCTTGAGAACCACTGATTTAGATAACCCCTGCTTTCTGTCGCTAGCCTGAGTCTTCTGAGAATTTCATCTTGCGTTTTTACTATAATAGCTAGCATTTGTATGGCCCTATAGGAGTGTGCAGAATGACCCACATGCATCACTTCATTTAATTTTTGCGACTACCCCTGTGAGGCTGGTGTTATGACTCTTATGGATGAGGAGATGGGGCTTTGAGCAGCCGATTACACAGTATGTGGTGGAGCTGGGAAATAACCCAGGTCTTCTTGTTCCACGGACAGTTCTTTTCTGCATCAAGCTTCCTTTTATTGTACAGAGACTCTTAAATAGGTGACTTTCCTTACAACTGACTCAAGATGTAAAGTGCGTTGGAAGCTGGAAACCTTCCTAAGATTGACTAGTTGAAAATTAACAACAGTAAGCTATTATCTGACAGAGAGTAGGTTGTTCTAGTTAAATATTCTAGTTTATAGTGAGCTCCCATAAATCCCACATACAGTTAATGGAATACGAATTTGCAGAGAATTCAAGTAGAACATAACATGCCTACTACTTACGAGCTGCATTGATTCTGAGCTGTCTCTGGTGATTTGCCATCTCCTAAAAAGGACTCATATATGCAAATTAGACATTACCTCAAGGATGCAAAAGGTCAAGTTAAAGTGTTTTACAATGGCTGAGGCTTTCCATTCAGCAAGCCTTTCTTGAGCTGTTTTTACTCCGCAGATGCGTTGCTGGGTTGGGTGCAGAGTAGATCAATGGATCCCACTGAATACAGGGTGCCTGTTGGAGAGGGCAGGTCCTCATTGGACTAGACTCCTGCTGGCCCTCGGGGACAGCTTGCGGCAGTAGAAAGAACCCAGGTCAACACGAGACAAATTCAAAATCCCACTGCTTCATCACTCATGTCCTCAGGCAAGTTACTGACTTTGTCTGAGCTCTGTTTCTGTATTTTCATAGAGCAAGTACTCTGCTAGCTTTTAACATTCTCACCCAATTTGCAGGGACCTGGCCAGGGAGGCAGGGTCAAAGACAAATCTTAGCCTTGAGAGAAGTTGGGGTTGCAAGCTGATCATTGGTCTCAGGGCATGAGACCAACTCTGATTGTTGACTCTGATCTGGGAGGTTTCACGTGCATTGTCTAATAAGTGTCCCCCTTTGCAAATAAGGAAACTGAACTCACAAAGAGTGGGCCAGGAGCAAGGCAGACTAACTGTAATCTGAACTAACCATCCAGGCCTACCAGGGATACCGTTTCCTAAATTGGGATGTAATCTACCAATGGGGCTCCGCTTTGGGGATTGGAGGGGACCTAGGAAACATGACACCCTACTTCCTTGTCTACCTAAGAAAACTCCTCTTGACTACAGTCCCAGGGCTCCCCTTCCTTCCACCAGACAGTGAGTTCCTGGAAAGCAGGGCTGGCTCCCCTCTTCTCTTCTCAGGAGTTGGAATGCTGATGGTGGTGTTGGGGAGCTGCTGGTGTTGCTTCCCAAGCAGAGACAGGACAGGACCAGGGGAATGTCTACCCAATTCTGTCTTTGGGTCCAGGTGATCTCACAGGTGTCTCCTTTGGGTTAGCTGAGAGAGATACTACGGGGATGCTTGGTTGGCCCCATGCAAAAATCTGATCTTGTCATGGGTTCTGAGACCTAGAGGTCCTGCATCTACAGAGCTTCTGCTTGTGCATGTGTGTGGAACCTCCTGCCTCCAAGTTAGCTTATCATTCTAAGAGCAGCTGTGAGCACAGACATAACAGCAAATTCAAACATTTAGTGAGTCAATACTATACACCAGACCCTAGGGCTATGGAGATGAAAGTGGGATCATTGCCTCGGAAGTATGGAAGGATTCATGGTGGAATTGGGGGGCCAGTGATGCATGTGTGAGATGCACATATGTATATGGTAACTGCTATAATCAGCCAGTACAGTAGAGACCAGGGCAGGCTGCCATTTGGCCTTTCCTTTTGACAGGGGCATCAAGGAAGGTCTTATGGAGTAGTTGGCATTTGAATTACGCCTTGAAGGTGGAAAAAGATGGCATTCAGGGCAGGTGGAATGGCAGGAGAAAGGCTTGGAGACACGAAGTGTGTATTTCAGGAGTGGTGACTCGTCTCTAAGTGCAGCCACCTGGACTTCACCAGAGCAGGATAGTTAGGGTCCCACCACCTCTGTATGAGGGGCAGGCCTCCCCGAGTAACAGCCGTGGTCCCAGTCGCCTGGTGGGTCGGTCGACCAAATGCTGCCCTGTCCGTGGATGTGGATGATGTTCTACTTGGTAACCTTCCCCTGGCTGTGCTTTGCCTTGATCTGCCTAGAAATGGGGTTGTGATAGGGTGCTGACAGCCACAGACCCTTCTCCCCAATCCTCTTTCCCACAGGGGGCCAGGAGGGCTCTGCCAACCACGTTTTCTGAACCAAAGCTTGGGATCTGTAGGCTGAAAAAGAATGTTTGTGCTGCTTCTGTGTCCAAGAGGAGGCCTGGGAGGTGTTGTTTGGATACTGACAGAGTGGAATTTTTGAGCCATTTTGATGGTTTATGTGGAAAGTTAGGACAGAGGATTTGAAATTAGGATAGTTCTGGAAAATTTAGGTCCCATAACTTACTGTCAGGATATGCAAGCTTTTAGTAAATATTTGGACAATTTGTAATTTGGAGTGAATCTTCTGTACTGAGACTGTTAGGAATCCCAAAAGGGAATAAGTGGTCTGGCCCCAGAATCTTGATTGTTTCTGCCAGCCCCATTTTACGGATGGGCTGAGGAAACTGAGGCGGGGAAGGATGCCCAGAAGATGTAGTATTTTTAAGCCTGGCAGCCAAGATTTGAACCCAAGCCTGTCCCTATTCTACAGTGCTGCCTAAAAGTGGGACAGATTGTTTATTAGCTAGGCAAATCATTTATTTGTAAAAAGGATAATTAATTGAACTTTTTTCCTTTTAGTTGACTGTTTTAATGAGTTGATGACTGAAAACCCAGTAAGGCAATTTGGGGCACATAAAAGGGTCCCCTCCCTTTGGAATGGAGCCCCTCACCCTCCTGACAACTTCTTTTATTCAGCGCTGTGGGCTGAGGGTTGCTCTGGGCCACTGACCGTCCACTCCCAGGGCAGGCCACGGGTCTCGTGGCTGACGGGGTGGTCCCGGAGGCAGGATTGAGACCCTCAGGGTCTGTGTTGAGAGTGGAGGGTGGAGACCTGGCCCCTGTGCCCAGCTCCTCAGCTGAGTCAGCCTCAGCGTCTAGACCAGGGGTTCTTGGCGACAGGCAGGGAGTAGCTCCATCACCCATCCCTTCACCGCTGACCACCTGTGGGCCTGGAGAGGGGTGATGGTGGCCCTTGCTGCCCACATCCCATTTCCCAGGCTGGGTGTCAAAGTCATGCATGGTTGTCATTGAACATTAGGGTGTCAGGGAGCAGAAGAGAAATCATTCGCAAGCCAC
>PVKY010011055.1:0-12250 GCA_004027775.1 Bradypus variegatus
GGATATGTATTTTATACTTCAGGTTCTAATTCAATACACCTTATTTATTTTGTTGCATAAATTGTTCCAGCTTTGGTTATTGGGAGGTCTGTTTGGGCTTCCGTGTTCCTTTGCCATAGCCCCATTACTGGGTTTTGTTTTGTTTGAGTATTTTCTTACTTTCTAGTACTATAAGATGCTCCAGGTTTATCTTGTATACTTTCTGTTCCAGTCCTGGAATCAGCCATTTCTCCAAGGATTTATGGTTCCTTTTATTGGAGAAGGGTATTGGAAAGCAATACCTGGGCACTGGGTGTGCTCGTTGCTGCGGGGTGTGGTTGCTTCTAGGCCTTCTCAGCTAACAGAGCAAGGAATTATATGTGCATATTACCAACCAATGTATATAAACAGATCTATAAATATTTCTATATGTAACCATCTGTGTCTACATTAAGCTAAAAATGAGTTCATACTGAGGTCTCCAACTCTAACCCATTACCACTTAGATTATTCTCTCATTCTAGCCTCCCCTCCCGGTATACATGTATGGCAGCACCAGAAATACCTTTGTCAACAAGAGTATAGCACTTATGAACAAATTCTTTTGACTTTTGTCTTAAAGACTCTTCTCATTTCCAAAGTTACTTAGGTCAGCACCTTTTCCTCCTACCCCCTTCAATGAGATTGTTTCATACATTGGTAATACAGGTGCAGTTAGGTTGTTTTATCACATTCTGAGTTCCATCCTGGAATCCTAGATCTCTAAAATAATTTCTAAACTTTGCATACATTAAGATTCATTCTTTGTGCTGTAAAGTTCTAGGGGTTTTGACAAATGCATAGCATCATGTATCCGCCATTACAGTGCCAGTATCTTACAGAATATCATACTGCTCCCCCAAAAAGCCCCCCTATTCAACCCTCCCTCCTTCCCTCCAAACTCCTGGCAACCACTGATCTTTTTACCATTGCTACACTTTTGCCTTTTCCAGAATGTCGTATATTTGGAATCATAGAATATATAGCCCTTTAGGTTGACTTCTTTTACTTAGAAGTATACATTTAAAATTGATCCATGTCTTTTGTGCCTTAAGAGCTCATTTGTTTTCATCACTGAATAATATTCCATTATATGGATGGACCATAGTTTGTTTATCCATTCACCTAGGGAAAGACATCTTGATTGCTTCCACTTTGGGGCAATTATGAATAAAGCTGCTATAAACATCCATGTGCAAGTTTTTGTGTTTTCAGATCAGTCTGGGGACACATGAGTAGGAAATAGAAGAGTCCAAAGAGTTTGAAAAGCAGGTGGACTCAGGAGAGAGAAAGTCACGTAGCTAGAGGGAGAGAACAGCAGATGGAAGGGGTGGGACTCAGGGGCTGAGGGGCCGAGGCCAAGGAGGGCACAGCGAGGCTGGGGCACAGGGAAGCCAGAGCAGGACCCGGCTCTGTCTGACCTCACGCCCGAACTCAGAACCACTCAGAACCCTGCTCATCTTACAGCCTGGCGAGAAAGGTAAAGCAGGGAGGGGCCTGCCCAGGCGAAAGGAACTGCTGGAGGCCCACAGCCCCCAGAGGAGGGAAAGAGAGAGCTGAATTGGGTTTTCCTGGGCCAGAAGGGCTGTTTCTCTCCAGGAGGCCGAGCAGAGCCCCTGCAGAATGAGAGCTCAGCCCTGGAGGGGCTCCCACCCAGAGCCCTCGGGGAGTCAAGCATGGGAGAAGGAGCTCATGGTAGATTCACTGTTGTGCCCTTGAAGATTCTCGTGGTGGGCATGGGGCCCTGTAATGTCAGCCTGGGAACTTGCTGGATGGCTCAGTGGGTGTGGACGGGCCTGGCCTCTGGGCTCCCAGGTGGTTTTGCTGCAGCACATGGTCAGGGATTCCATCTTGAGAAGCCCGGCTCTGTGTGGTGGGCATCTTTCCCCGAGAGAGCTGCTGGGAAGGTGGGGGTCCCAGTGCCCTGAGTCCCTCAGGCAGGGCCCCGATGGGGAGTCTGGGGCCTGGAGAGAAGGACAGGCAGGGGGTGGAGGGGAAGAGCCTAGGTAGACATCAGAGGTGAGCTTGGCGCAGAGGGGGCTGCCGGCACCTTTCAAGTCCCTCTGTGTTCTGAGTTCCCTCTCATTACAGATCTTATCTCTAGGTGGCTAACCCCGGATGGAGCTTCCCCTGGGGCACCCCAGGACCCCTGGGCAGGAGGAGGGGCAGATCAAAGGGCAGTCTTCCCAGCAGGGGAATCTGAGATGCCTTCTTTGTCTGCATCCCAGAGGGGCCTGCGCTGAAACCGGATGGGTGGGAGCCCTGGGCCAGGGGCTGGTGGGGATCAGTGGAGAAACCAAATCCTGCTGTATTCACTGTGGACAAAGGGACGGGATCAGAGAGGGGCGTCAGGCTCCTTTCGTCAGCTGCTCTGGCTGAAGGCTTCACAGGGTCCTGGGACATCTGGGCCAGGTTCTCTCCAGGGCAGGAAAGACCCAGAGGAGGGGGCAGTTTTTACCGCTAGGTGCTGGGGAGCCGGGTCCCCTCACCAAGCCTCCACTATAGCTGATTGCAAGATTCCCATGCCCAGGAGGGGGCCAGGGGCAGAGCTGGGGGTGAGGGTGGTATAGGAAGAAACCCCCCCCAAGATTTTCCATTCCCCTCACCCCCATTCCCATCCTTGCTGGGAAAGCAGACCAGCCACTTGGGTGTAACACTATCCCCAGGATCTGGGCTCCCCCACATCTGGAGCCCCAGCTGCCGACCCCCGCAGCCTGCCTGCTCACACCAACAACAGGAGAGGAGCCGAGGGGAGCAGCAGCTGTCTGCTCAGGGCTGTCTGGGCCCAGGCAGGGGTACAGGGCTCAGGAGAGGGGTGGGGAGGGTGGGGGGATCGGCATTCCACCTGCCTCTATGATAATTTGGGGCTTTAGGGTTGCAGATAGGGTTGAGGTATGTGTTGGGATAGGGTTAGGGTTATCCTAACTTTGGTTGAATTCCAGGAGACCCAGAGGCTGAGAGCTCCCCACCCCCCAAGCCACCCTGAGACCAAGTGGACCCTACACCGGCTCACTGAGCCAAGCCGCCGACACAGCTGGGCCAGGTCTGGGGTAGATGGGTGGAGGCTTGGGTGGGTATGTGGAGACCTGAATGCAGCCTCCTGTTGTCCCGCAGTTGACTAACCAGGACCTCCGCCCCCACCCCACACTGCCACCCGAGGCTGGTTGTTCTCGGGCCCACTCGTGTTAGTTATCTACTGCTGTGTAACAAATCACCACAAACGCAGCAGCTTAAAACAACACACACTTAGTATCTCACAGTTCCCAGGGGTCGGGTGTCTGGGCATGGCCTAGCCGTGCCCTTTGCTTGGAGTCTCACAAGGCTGTAATTTGGGTGTCAGCCGGGCTGTGTCCCTCCTGTAGTTCAGGGTCCTCATCCACAGGTACATGGTCACTGGCAGAATTCAGTTCTTGTGGCTGTAAGACTGAGGCCTCCATTTTCCTGCTGGCTGCCTTCTGGGGACTGCTCTCAGCTTCTAGAGGCTGCCCACAGTTCCTTGCCACTGGCCCTCTCTCAGGCCTTCTCCCAGGCCCACTCCATACAGGGCAGCCTCCTCATTAAGGCCATCAGAAGAGTCTCTCTGACCTCAAGGAAGGCCCCAGACCCTTTTAAAGTGATGTCACCTGATTAAGTCAGGCCCACTCAGGATCATCTCCTGTTTAATAACTTGGAATCAACTGATTTGGGACTTCAACTGTATCTGCAAAATCCCTTCACTTTTGCCATGTTCTTTTGGCTGGAGGCAAGTCACAGGTTCTGCCAACACTCAGGGAGAGGAGACTGATTCTCCAGGGGTGTGACCCATTGAGTGTCACTTTAGTGTGTCTTGGCTACACCAGCCTACTGAGAGTCTGTAGGATCACTTTGCCCCCTTTTGCAGATTTCTGCCACCTGTGGACTGAGACAGGGAGGCTGCCAATAGCCCGGGGCAGGGCCAGGGCCTGGGCCTGCCTTCCTTCAACTTCAAGTCAACAACAGGCTTTCGAGTGGGTAGCAGGCACACTAGGGGGATATAGGTGGTGTCTCCCCAGGCCTCAGCTCTGACTCTGGGGCCCCTTCTCATGGGGGAGGCCAACCCTGCATGAAGAAGCCACTTGAGATCCGTGGGGGGAGCCCAGGAAAGCTTCTTAGAGGAGGCGTACTTTGAGGTAGGCCTGGAAGGGTTTTGAAGGCAACCAGGGTGGGCAGTGGGGAGGGAGAAAGGGTAGTTCTGGCTACAGGGCAGCTCAAGCAAAGTGAATTTGGGGAACAAGGCAAGACCCATGTGGCTATTGACTGTTGGACTTGAGATTGAGAGATCAGCCGAGAAGGGCAGAGGGGGGAGGGCTGAGAAGGCCAGGCTGGCTGAGATGGCAGTGGGGATCCAAGAACGCTTGTGAGCAGGAGAATGACAGGGTGACATCTTGTCACGGACACTCGGGAGAATCCGTTTCCCTCTCATCCCCGAGCACGTGCACACTGAGCTCCCACTACGAGCCCCATTCCCTGGGTTTGGCGCTGGGAATGCGCTATTGAATCAGCAGAGAGGGGCCCTTGGGGAGCCTAGAGAGGAGTTGAGGATGCAGACATTAATCAGATCACCCCTTCCATCTGGAATATGAACTAGAAGTTAAAAACGGGGTATTGTAAGAGCAGAGAACTGGGGACCTGACTTAGTCTGGCGAGTCCAGGAAGGCTCGGGGGGGAGGCACAGGGTGGAAGGGGTATATTACCCCACTCACACCCCATATATTCCATATGAAGTCATCTCCTCATCCCCCACTCCTATGGTCTCACAAGGCAATACTCCCCGATGTGTACCAAGCCCTCCTGTGCTCAGCTCGGGGCCAGCACACGCGCTTGGCTTTCATACACTGTGTGCAGGCTAGGAAAAGCGCCAGACCCCACTGCTCAGGTACATGACCCTCAGCCAGCATGAGGGGCACACATGTGTGTCCCCAGGCCACAGGAGCTCCCCACAGTCAGACAGTCCCTGTACTCTGCCCCACTGCCTCGCTGCTGTGCACACCCAACCCCAAATGTTCTCATGCCCCGGCACCCCCAGACATAGCCCCAGACAGCTGCACGGCGGGCTGGCCAGCGGGTGGGACAGTGAGCCTGCCAACAGCCCTGGGACAGAGGCAAATAGGGGACACCTCAGACAAACAGAGACAATTCCCTGAGCCAAAGCACACACCGGGTTAGAGGCTGAGGCCAGCAGGGGGCTGGCTTTAACGTCTTCTCTCCCAGCACAGCCCCAAGGAGTCTCCTGTGAACTCATCACTGCCATTCCCCTGCCTCCAGCTAGACTTCCTCACTCCTCAACAATCCCAGCAGACTCCTCTGGCTGGGCAAGCAGAGCCTTTCCTTGCTCCCTGGGGAACAGGTTAATTCATTCATTCTTTCATTCATTTCTTACAGAGACAAGACTCAAGCCCCCTAGAAGCCAAGGTTCGTAAGTTCTTCATGTTGTCTCACCTTGCTCCCACTCTCTGATGTGGTCAGTACTGTCCATCCACTATGGCAGTTACCAGCTGCCCCCTCTGGCCCGTGGCTTCTCCTCTGTGACCCCCAATTCCCCTCGGCAGGAGAAATGGCATGGCAGGGTCTGGGTGCAGCCCCAGCACCATCATGTCCCAAGAGTGCCTCTTCTGCTCTGGGGCAGCACAGTGAGAGGGGGACACCCGGGCTCCCAGCACAGCTCCCCTGCCTGCTAATCACGAGCCTGTCCTTGGACAAATTACCAAGTCTCTTCTTCCCTGTTTACAAAACTGCAGTCAGCATGGGGTCTACCTCCTGGGGTGCTCAGAGGACCAAAGGAGGTAGTAGTGCACGGAATTGCTCAACACAGGCTGCAAGCTCTTTATGGCAACAGCGTGTGCCCGCTCCTGTGGAGCCCGAATCCGCGCCATCTGGAATGTACACACCAGTGGGCCGGCAGGCATCGCATAGACCAATCTGCAAACCAGACGCCCCCAGACTATGACAAGTGACAAGAAGGAAGCCACAGGGGGCAAGCGGGGGCCTTGAAGATGGCAAGAACACAGCCATGGGAAGAGTGGGGAGGAGCTGGGTGGGCCCAGGAAGCAGGGGTTTGCCTCGGGGAGAAGGGGATTCCGCGGAGAGAGGGCGCCAGGCCCTGGCCAAGGCCTCACGGTCATGAAGGGCGCTGAGAGAGGCCCCAGGCCCTGGGGCACGGAGGAGGGGCCCATCATCCATCCTGGGTAGGCAGAGGGGGGTGAGATGGGGAGCGCTGTGGGGACCCTCTCCTGGGGCAAGGAGCAGCCAGGGAAGGTTTGAGGCCGAGAGTCACTTTCAGATGTGGGTTTGGGAAGGACAACTCCCGCCACCGTGAGGAGGGATTGGAGGGGCTGGTTGGCGGGGAGGGCAGGTAGGGGCTAGGTTGGTGTGTAGGAGGAAACCCAGTCGCTCCTGGTTCCTGACTGGACACGCAGACAGGAGGACGGGCTCTCCCTGAGGGCTGAATGATGGCCAGGCCCCGTCAATTCAGTGATCCCCTGCTATGGGCTGGGCTCTGCTCTGGTGCCGGAGAGAGCCGTGAGCCAGCCAGGGGAGAGGCCTGTGACTTACGGAAGGAAGGTGGGAAGGGGGCTTAGAGCTCCCTCAGGGCGGGGGCCGTGTCTCCCCCTTCACACAGGACAGACCTGAGGACAGGGCATTGTTCTCTCCACCGAGGTCCGGCCAGATGCCTCCCATTCCCACAGCCCCCGAGGGCAGCAGGTTGTGTGGTCCTGAAACACTCACCAGCCGCCCACCATTTCCTGAACTGAGCCGCGGCAACCAGGGCAGCAGGGCCACCCGCTTTATCTCAGAAGCACCTGTCAGAAGCGTGGCCAGGCCAGGCGGAAGCCCCTGCTGTCCCCCCAGGCCTCCCTAGCCCCAGTCTCATGGACTTGTGTCCCCCCCAGCCTGAGATTCACTCAGCTGGTGCCACCAGGGGTGACTGCCGCGATGGTGGGGCAGGTCCACACTCACGCCCAGCAGGGTCTGAGGTTGGCAGGGTTGGCAGAGGGCCCGGGAGGGGTCCCAGGACAATAAGGCTGGGAGACAGGGCTCCCATTCTCCACCCCTCAATACCTGTGGGCAAGTTCCCTCCATTCTCCTGGCCTCGGTTTACCCAAGAGGTGACATCTGGGGTGGTCAGTGCAGTCCCTTCTGACCTCACTTTTTTTTTATTCCACCAGAGACAAAACATCTTGGAAAACTGACAGGTCAGGAGTCACTTCCTATGAGAAATCCATGAAGCCAAACGAGAGGAGATGCTGCAATGTGCGAGGTTTGAGGCTGACATCCCAAAAGACTTCCTGAAGGAGAAGTCTGAGCCTCTGGGCAGGCCCTGCCTCACTGCTTTCCAGGGCTCCGTCTGGCTGGACAGCAAGAAGGGCCTGTGGCCAAGACAGCTTCCAGGACAGCTCCAGCCAGGCTCTTGCTGCTGGATTTCTTTTCCTGGCAGGCATGGGGTTTGACCTTTGACCTTTGGCTTGGTCATGGTGCAAGGCTGTTTGTCCACTCACCCCAGATCATTCGGAGCACTCAGAGACCAGTGCTGGGTTCTGAGACAGGCTCCTGCCTTCTGACAGTGGAGACAATCCCAGCCCTTAGAAAGTGCTCATCTGACGGCAGACACACTGCTCCTGCCTCAGGGGCCCCAGTCACAGCCATTGCCTCAGTACAGAGACCTGTTACATGGAGAAATGACCCAGGAGTAGGCCAATACCAAAGCCCTGACTCTGGGGGCAGCTGGACCCCAACTGCGTGTGAATGTGAAAGTGGATTGGGGCCATGGGGAGCAGAGATGGCAGCACGCCCAGCAGTGAGTTTAGCACATTGGGAGTTGGGTGGAGGAGCTCACAGGGGTGTGAAACCACACAGCACCCAGTGCCATGCCTGTCTGTAGACATGTTTATGGGTATAGGGGTGGGGGAAGCCCCACTCGAGGGTGTGTGCACACCTGTGGGCAGGTGTTCTGGTACCTATGCTCAGGCCTGTGGGGTGGGTGTGCAAGTACATGGTCCTTGGTGCTGGTAAGCACGCTCCAAGTAGATGCTGCGTGGGGGGTCTACACGGTGTGAGGTGCAGGCGTGTGCCCTGCACGTGCGGCACATGTGTATGGGCCAGGATGCATACTCCCAGGCAGGGGGACCAGTGCCAACCTGAGTGGGGGCCTGGGCACAGTCCCAGCCTGATGAAGGCATCTGGGCGAGCTGCACACCCGGCCTGGACCCCGAGTCCCCTGCATGCAGGGAGGGGTTGGAGGGCTGTGTGCGACATCTCCAGCTCCCTGGGAAAGCAGCAGGGGCCCTGCACACCCATCTCCAGGGCTTCCGTCTGCCCTGATCCCTCTCCCTGGTGCCTGAACAGCTGGGCCTGACCAGTGACTACAGGCCAGGCCAGCTGTCACTGTGACATCCATTCTCCGTGGTGGGGTTTGGGCATTTCAACCAACTCTCCCAGCTCCTACCACCCCCCTCTCCCTCTATTGCCCCCACAGCTGGGAACTCGGCCTGGTGGCAGCTGGAAGCCTCCCCCCACCGGGCCAAGGGGTTTTGAGCTGGGAGGGACCAAGAACACAAGGGGCTGTCTCTGCTCCCAGTACTCCCAAAGCCCCACTTTCCACTACCCACCCCCAGGGATCTTGGAGGACTCCTGGGACCCCTGCCTGGGCCAAGAAAGAGAAGCCTGCTCATTTGTATATCACTTACATCTGATTTGCATATGTCTCCTGGTTGGCCATTTCTAGGCAACCCCAGAACTCTGGTCTCCCAATCTGCTGAGCTTTTTCTCACATCTTTACTCAAGGCTTCTCTCCATCCCCCCTTGACCCAGATGCCTCCTAAGGGACAGTCACGCATGCACACAGACAGTCCCATCCCTACAGACACCTGCATTTACAGACCTGCCTCCACACACATGCAAAAACTCACACCTGTGCACACTCATCCAGGCCCCCAAGGGAATACACACTGATGCACACATTTTTACGCACACACATGCAGATGCTCAGATGACCATGGTTATGGATCCTCACATACACACATTTGCCTACATTTAGATACACACACCCATATCCATCAGTGCATTTTACACAGGTGTGTCCACGCACAAGCACACACAACTCAGCCTTCCACAGGGACCTTGGGACCGGCACATGGTCAGTGTGCCGGGGCTGGCTGCCAGTGAGGTGCTCCAGGCAGCAGATCCCACTCCAGACCCCTAAATGGACAGGCCAGGAGTGGTCTCATACTGGGGAGTGGGGAGAGGAAGTGTTGATTAAGTGGCTATTTTCAGTGGCTTTATGAGGCCAGTGGGTCCCTGAAATTCAACAGTCAGAGGAGCAGTCCTTTAATCAGAGCTTTGTCCTCATTGAAAAATGATTCCAACATTTTCTGTCTTATCTCCATCATTCCCCACCCAAGCCCCTGTCCTCATTAATCCCAAACACAGCTTCTTTGGGTGACCCTGCCTGCTGCCTTGTTCACCCACTGCCCCACCACAGACTCTCCCACATCTTGGCCTTTGCTCATGTTGTTCCTTCTTCCTGGATGGCATTCCCTCCCCCCATCTGACAAACTCCTATACATCCTTCAAGTCCCCGCAAATGTTCTTTCTTGGATGAATCCTTCCCCAGCCTGACCAGGCAGAAATAATTGCTCCCTCACTCTGGCATCCAGAGGCAGAGGCGAATGATGGAAAGTCAGTGCTGGCCCCAGATAGCTATATAACAGGGGATTGGGGGCTGCAATCCTGCTGTAAGGAGGGGCCAGGGGAGTTTTCTGGAAACCACAATTACATGGGGAGCATTTTCATTTAAAGTATATTTTGATATTTTGATATATTTGGGGGGAAAGAGCACAGGCACCAGAGTCAGCCAATCTGGCTTCTACTGTGTGCCTTTTCTGCTGTGTGCCTTTGGGTGACTGCCTCGACTCTCAGGGCCTCTGTGTCCTTGTCTCTAACATGGGCTCACAGTGAGGTGCTATGAAGACCCAGTTAGAGCTTTTGTGGCCTCATTTCTCATCTCACTGCACAGTACAGACCAATTTGTCTCAAAGGTTTTTTGTTCAAGTCTCTGTCTCCCCACTGGACTGTAAGTTCATTGAGAGCAAGGGCTGTGTCTCTTCATCCACAAAATGGGACAATAATAGGGTGACCTCATGACCTCACAGTGAGGACTAAATGACTAAATTCATGTAATGTGCTTAGAAGAGCTCCTTGGCACTCCCTCAGCATTTGTTGTTATAGTTATTACATCCGCTATCATTTGATTCTTACAATGTTTAGAGAATTCCTTGCCAGGGTCACACAGCAAGGAAATGTCAGAACCCAGATTTGAACCTGAAGCCACCAGAGTCCTAATTACTATGGCCTCCTGTTACCCAGTCATGGGTCAGGACATGACCGTGCTGGGCAAACTGATCAGTGCCTGGCCTGGGAACTGCCTGATACAGCCTGCATGCACGTGCCCCTGTTTGCTTGCTCCCAACTCTCTGCCCTCACTGTGTCCCTATAGTGTATAGGTCTGTTCTCCAGCTGAACCTGGTAACTAATGACAGTGTGAGGCACCCTCAGAAGGAGAGGCCCATTGGCCAGTTCCCCACAGCCCACAGAGGTCTGTCGGTACCATCCTCAGTACAGGATTCCATGTGGGAAGGCAAAGACAGGGTGAGGGCCTGGGGTGGGAGGTCTCAGGCCACACTGGCCTGGAAATGCCAGTCATTCAGCCCTTTCTGTCACACACAGATTCCCAGCCTGGAGCACACTCCTCCTGGGAAGCTTGCCCTGGAATGTGTTTCCTGGCAGCCCCACTGGCCAGGCCTCACCCTGCCCACCCACTGCAGACCCAGGGCCAGCAGCCTAGTGGAGGCTCTCAGACCTGGGGGCAGCTGAAGGCCAGGAAGGCGGGGGTACTCGGGTTTCCTCTGTGGCACCCGGGCAATAGCCAGGCCGGAGAATGATTCCCCCAGATCACACGGCAGTTCTGGGCCCGCCCAGCCTCCCAAGTCAGTGGGAGACCCCTTTCTCTGATCCTGCTGGGGGCTTGGCCAGCTGGTGCCCAGAATCCTAAGATGTTCTGCTGGGGGCCTGGTCCCACCTTGGTGCCCAGCCAGATCTGGGGAAGGTGGCCTGGTCAGCCAGAATCCCAGGAGGGACAAACCATGTGTCAGAGGCAGCAGAGCTTCCTGTGATCGCAGGACAACATCCCCCATGTCCCTAAGAGCCTGCCGGGCCTGGGATGGCGGAGCCAGTGAGGCATGAAATGGGGAAGGAGAAACTTTCTTCGGATGAGATGAAGCGAGACACGGGAGTGAGAGCCTACAGCTCAGGGCTGATTCTGCCCACAGATGTCTCTGTCTGGGGCCCAGCCAGCTCTAGGCTTGCAGAGTGGGGGGAGACGGGAGACAGAGATTAAGGGATTAGAGGTGGGAGGAAAAGAGGGGTAGGAAAGAGCCCATGAAGGAGGTTGCAGGTCCTCTAGGGAGGGGCAGCTGCCCTGGGGTGTCCTAACCCTGAGGTCACCTAACCAAGGGCAGAGGGACGGAGCTACTGGGCATGCTCCAGGAGCTTGGCAACTCTTGCAGCCCCCTTCCCATTTCCAGATTTCTTGGGGAAAGTCTGAAAAAGGCCCCCATTCAGCTGCTCCCCCCACCCCCAGGGACCTGGGGCGCCACCCAGCTATTGTCCACTCCAGGCAGGAGAAGGGGGCGGGCTCTGCTGGGGGTGGGGCCACAGTGCCGTTTATTGGGAGACAGCCAGCCTTGGGCAGGGCATCCCCTAGGACGCCTGGGATGAGGGCTGACTGCCTCTCCTGGCTTCTCCAGTATCAGCTCCCCCATCTCAGAAAACAGCCCACGTTGCTCCAGCTGCAATGCAAGAAGTTTCAGGTTAGACCCCAAGAAGGGCACCAGGAGTAAAGACTGCGAGATGCAAGATGTGACGCTCCTCCCAGGAACAAGGGCACGGAAGGAATGACGTCTTGAGCCGCTTCAGATTCAGCCTGAGCTCTTCGGCCCAGCCCAGAGAACTGGGCACCATAGGGCTGTAGAGAAAAGGATCCTGCGGACGGAGACACAGTGGGTGTCTGGGGAACACCGGGGACCTTAGCGCCGCGAACGGCTCAGGAAAGCTCCGAGTCCGGTCAAGTGCGGGGCCGCAGCGCCCTCTGTTGGCCGGAGGCGGAGGCAGCCTGTGCAGTCTCTGAATCGGGTGTGTGTGTGTGTGTGTGTGTGTGTGT
>PVKY010011056.1:0-12255 GCA_004027775.1 Bradypus variegatus
CTGACCCCGCCCCTGCCGCCTCGCAGGGATCCTGTACGGCACCATAACGATGGAGCTGGGCGGTAAAGTGACCGCTGAGTGTCAGAAGAACAAGCTGCACGCCGAGCTGGAGTTCAAGCTCAAGGTAATGCCTGCAGCTCCCCAGCCACCAGGGAGCCCGGGCTGGGGAAAGGGCGGGCGAGCCCTTGGGAATCCCTTTCTGGTGGCTGCCTGGGCGGGCACACGCAGCTAGAGGCGCTCCGGGCAGCACCGGGACAGGATGGACGCGTCTCAGAGGCCTCCCCCGGGCTCAGGCTTGGGGTGTGGGGCGAGTGTGTCCTGCAAGCCCGCGTGGCTCTCTTCCATGTGCCCACACCCCCGTGCACTGACCGCTCTGGCCCCATGAGGACCCGCCTCGGGACAGGCCTCCCTGACCCTCTGGGGTGTCCCCTGTCCCCGCAGCCTTTCTTTGGGTGCAGCACGAGCGTCAACCAAATCTCAGGAAAGATTGCATCTGGGGAGGAGGTGCTGGTGAGCCTCGTGGGACACTGGGTAAGGCCTCCCTCGAGGCGGGCGGGGGCAGGAGCTGGCCCACCTGGGCAGCTCCCCTGACCCCGCCCGGCTCTCAGGGCAGGACAGAGAAGTGTTCATCAAGGAGGAAGGCAGCAGAAGCACCGAGCTCTTCTGGAACCCAACGGGAAACCCGCAGGCAGAGGCTGAAGTGGTACACAGTGCTTTTGGAGGAGCAGACAGAGGTGGAGTCCAAGAGGTGAGGTCCCTCAGGGACCCCACTGACCCTGGACGGGACAGGCAGCCACTGTCCAGGCCAGCAAGGTGACCACATCCCTGGCAGGGAGGGCAGGCTCAGACTGGGCCTCTTGCAGCAGACTACAGGTCATGCAGGGGGCTGCTGACAGGAGTGGGGAGAGGGGGTGATCCTGGACTGGAGCAGACCAGGGGATGCCTGTCACTGCCACGGACCCACAGGACAGGGGACCCACACTTGGCACAGGGAGGGGCCTGTGGGTGGGAGTGAGGGATTGGACTAAGAACTGACCATCTCCTGGTGAATAAATGGTGCCCTGCGAGGCAGTGAGCTCCCCATCCCTGGAGGCAATCAAGCAGAAATTGTTATGAGCCATCACTTCCAGTGCTCAGAGGCCCTGCTTCCAGGCTGCCAGAAGGTGGGCAGCCCAGGCCCTGCTGAGAGTGGGCACACTGCCCTGCAGGCTCTGGCAGCATGTCACTAGGGCCATCAGCACGGGCGACCAGCACAAGGCCACGCAGGAGAAGTTTGCACTGGAGCAGGCGCAGAGGCAGCAGGCCCATGAGCACCTGTATGGCCCAGCACCCTGGAAGCCGCAGCTGTTCCATCTGGACCCGGCCACCCAGGAATGGCACTACCGATACGAGAAGTGAGGGCATATGGGTGGCCCTGGGGGACCTAGCAGACCCCCACCCTCCCCAGCTTCAGCCCCTTCCCCTGGAGGGGGAAGCGATGGAGGAGCTGGGCTGCGAGGGGGTTTCTGCCTGGGGGTCTCAGCCTGGCCCCACCCAGAGGGCTCTGGCTACTACTGGGAGTGGAGGGCCGGGCCAGGACCCCTCACCCTGAGGATAGAGCCTCTCCTCATGGACACCTCTTCACCCCCAGTTACAGCCCCTGGGACCCCACAAGGGATGTCACTCAGTACGAGCAGTACGGGATCCTGCACACCCTCCTTGGGGAGCCCGTGGCTGGCCAGACTGCCTTCCTGCACGGCTCGGGGCCTGGCCACAAGGTCAGCGCCTACCTGGGGAGGGACCACCTGAGGGCAGCAGGAGGGCCGGGGCAGCCCAGCCCCTCCTTGCCCCAGCCCCTCCTTGCCCCAGCCCCTCCTTGCCCCAGCCCCTCACCCCATCGCTTCCCAGAGCCGCCCTCTGCTGTGTGAGTGGCTCCTGACCCCATAGATGGGGAGTCGGGGTTCGGAGAGCTGAGGGCCTCACCCAGGTGGGAAGAAAAGGACCAGAAGGGTGGAGGGAAGTCCGGGAGACTCCAGCGAGGAAAGACACGGAGGGGTCTTCTGAGGAACCCCAGTGGTGGCTTTTGAGCCTGGAGAGTCCTCAGGGTGGGGCCAGACCCGCCGCCTCGCCCGCAGAAGCCACCAGGGGGCGCCCCAGCTGGCCTTGTGGTTGGTTCCAGGTGTGCAGGCCGCACCTGCCACCAGGTGGGCTCCCAGGGTGTGCAGGGGCCGGGAGGACAAAGCCCACCCAGGGGAGGCATGGAGCCCGGAGGGGACTGGCAGGGGGTCGGCCGCCCACGAAGGATGAGCAGCAGGGGCCGTCTCCCTGCCCGAGGCAGCAGGTGGGCTGCAGGGAAGGCCCCTGAGGAAGGCGCCGGGGCCGAGCTGGACGGAGAAGCAAAGGCGGCCAGACCATCGGGGGCCGCTCCTGCCCCGCAGCCCTGTTGGAGGGTGCTGTTAACCCTGGTTACTGCTCTGGAATGACCCACCCTGGCCATTCCTGTACCCCGGGCTTTATAGAGACCACTGTCTGGAAGAGTCCATGGAAGCCCTTCAGCCCCCTGGTGGCCTGAGCCACCGACCAGCCTTCGGGCTCTGCAGGGCCAGCTCCAGGGCCAGAACTGCTCACCCCAGGGCCACCACTACTGCGTGTACTGGGAGCCCAGGATGGGTACAGGGCAGGTCTGTCCTTAGAGGTCACACTCATGCCCGACAGAGGTCCACAGGGAAACTGAGGCCCAGAGAGAGGAAGGCACTTGTAGGTCTGCACCAGGTCCGGGACTCAGCCCCCCATCTGTCCTTCCCCAAAGCCCCCGGCTTCCCAGCTTCCAAGGAGGAAACCATCTATAACACCATCCGGGCCACCGCAGAGAAGCCGGGTGGTGCCAGGATGGAGGAGAGCCAGGCCAACACGCTCATCATCAGCATCATCATCCAGGACCTGCAGCAGATGGTGAGCCTGGCTGCCGTGCCTCCTCCTCCACCATCTGTCCTTCCATCCATCTCTCATCAGCCTCACATGTGGCCTGGACACAGGAAGGGGCCTGCGGTCCACCCCGGGGTCCCAGGCCCGGTGGCGCTGGGTGGGCCAGCTCCTCCCTCTCTGCTCACCCTCCCTCTGTCCTGTCCCCTGTCCTGTCCCCTCACTCCTCCTCCCCCTCCTCCCTGTGCCCCCTCTTTCCCCACCTTGCATCATGCTCTTTGTGGTTTTGTTTGAGCCGGGCCTTGAAGGACCGAGGACAGCTTTACCTTGGAGAGGATGTTGCTGGAGAAAGGGGCACACACTCGGAGGTCTGGGTGGGCTGTGCCTGGTGCAGTGGGAGATGGGTCCGCCTGTGTGTCCATGTGGGTGGGCTGGCTCTGAGCCCTCCCATCCTGCCCTCTGCCTCCTACCCAGGGGCTGGCAGCATCCAGGGCAGGCAGGAGGGCTGGGGGTCCACAATCCCCAGATGCTCTCCAGCTGTGGGGAGCCTGGGAACGCTGTGGGAGCTGGCTCAGGTGACCCAGGTGACCAAAGTGGCCCCATCTGGCATCCGGGGTCTCAGAGTATGGACCCTCCTGCCCCAGGCTCTGAGGTACCACTTGCCCATGGTCTTTTATAAATGGGTCTCCACGTGCAGAAGAGGGAGCTGCCATCACCTTCTGTACCAACCCATTAGCCTGTGGGGTGGTAGGTCCTGCAGCTGGGGCCCCTCAGGGAACCTTGGGGACAGGGACAGGTGCAGCCCCAAGTTTCCGGCACCTCACAGTGTGCCTGGTCCGTGAAGGTAGATCCGACCCCAGGCATTTCCCGAGCTGCCCGCACAGGAAGGCTTAAGCGGGGGTGATTGGGGAGCCCCCTCCCTTTGCTGCAGAGAGAACAGGGCAGTTACCCAGGAGACAGGACACAGAACATGTGTGCTGGTTTGAATGTATTATGTCCCCCAGAAAAAGCCATATTCTTTGATGCCATCTTGTGGGGCAGATATATTAGTGGGGATTAAGTTGGAACATTTGGATTAGGTTGTTTGCATGGAAATACACCCCACCCAACTGTGGGTGATAACTAATGAGCTATTTCCATGGAGGTGTGGCCCCACCTGTTCAGGGTGGGCCTTGATCAGTGGAGCCATATAAATGGGCTGACAAACAGAAGAAACTCAGTGCAGCGCCAGAGAAGCTAAGAGAAGACAAATACCCCAAGTGCAACTAAGAGTGACATTTTTGAGGAACTGCAGCCTAGAGAGGAACATCCTGGGAGGAAGGCATTTTGAAACTAGAACTTTGGAGCAGATGCCAGCCACGTACCTTCCCTGCTAACAGAGGTTTTTCGGACACCGTTGGCCATCTTCCAGTGAAGGTACCTGATTTGGACACTTTATGGCCTTAAGACTGTGACTGTGTAACCAAATAAACCCCCTTTTATAAAAGCCAATCCATCTCTGGTGTTTTGCATTCCAGCAGCATTAGCAAACTATAACAGCATGCCAGGGGGCCTCTCGATATGCACCCCCATTGGTGCCTTCTGGGAGGGCCCCTGTGACTCACAGCCTTTTGGCAGGGACCCCCCCTCATTTTAGTGGCCAGGTAGGCTGGATTTGCCAAGTGGCCACGTCGGGAGGCGTGGATGCCTAGAGCTGCTGTAGATGGAGGGCTGTGTTCTGCATCCCCTGCTTGGTGCTTCAGCACCATCTTCTGGCAGAGACGACAGCGAGAAGGCCATGCACCTGGGGTCGTGGACTCGCTGCCCTCCCAGCTTCCCCTCCTCCCAGCTCTGACTCAGCCCTGGTTTGCACCTGAGGGGCCTGAGCCTCGGAGACCCACCTGCCTGGTGGGCTCACACCCACTGTCGGCCTTTCCTGTGGCCACCGTCATAAACCCCACACCCGGGGCAAATTAACACAGACATTTCCTGTCTCCCTGCCTGGTGACCAGGAGCCTGCAGTCCTTGTGTGGGTGGGCCCTGCTCCCCAAAACCTGCAGGGCAACCCCATCCTGCCTCCCCAGCTCCGGTGCTGCCAGCCACCCTGGGCATCCCTGGGCTGGTGAAGCGTGTGCCCCGGTCATCATGTGGCTGCCTCCCTGCTGTCCATCCATCTGTCCATGTCCAATTCACCAGTCCCACTGGATCAGGCCCAACCAGGCAGCCTCGTCACAAGTAATCACAGCCTCCAGGACTCCAGTAGCATCATGTCCCAGGACCGGGGCTCAGGCCTTGAATATGTCTTACGGGGACACAATTCAGCCTGAACTCTCACTTTGCTAAGGGTCTCTGGATTGAGCACAACGCAGGGCCTGGGTGGGTGCAGTCAGAGGACAGGAGTCTGCACTGGGTGGACACAGCCCTGTGGGCACCTTGTGGTGACATGGGGCAGGCAGCGCCAAGGAAGGGGAGCCAAGACTGGGCAGGAAGGAAACACACACACAGCTCAAGCGACGTGGTTTGGGCCCTGGAACCAGGCCAGCCCAGCGCTAGGCTGTTTGCAGACAGGAGCCTGTGCCTTTCTGGTTTCTTTGGAGATGATCAGCCTACATGTCCTGTGCTTTCTGGAAGCACAGTCTTCCTGGGAGCCTCTGGGACTTCAGGACAGAGGGCAGGGACCACTCGGCCTTCCCTTGGTGACACCCTTATCCTACCCTTCTGTCTTCTAGCTTTTTTATTTTATCAACTGATTTCTAGAATATAATTTCCATATGGTGACACTGCCTCTGATTAATCAATCTGTAGCATGAGATAAAACAGCTGCAGTCAGTTTTCAATATAATTACAGTTTATTCTCAGTATTTTTTATTGGTAGTGGAAAATGCTTCAGTATTTTATTGAAAGCAAGCAATAAATAATACTGTGATAAAAATCGTTCAAAAGTAGACTATACAGACTTTGTTACAGAATCGGGAAGTTCACAAAAGATTAATAGAAAAACAGAACAGTTAACAGTGAATTGTACAGGTAAATTAAAAGCAGAAACCAAAATGGAACAAGACCTGCTCTATCTAGCTGTCTATATACCAGCTGCACAATAAATAACGCACCGGGAGCTGAACATGTCTTGCTGGCTTTTACCAGAGTACTACCTGCAATCTTTTAACTATTTTCTGCAGCTTTTAGAAAGATGCTTTTGCCAGTTTTGCTGGTTGTTCAAAGCTTCTGTGGGGGGACAGGACCCTGAAGCATTTCTCTCATTCATCTCATTAGGGGTGGAGCCAGGTATCTTTTAATAATTACCATATAAGTAATAACTCAGCATAGTCAAAAAGCAAATAGTCAGAAAAAAAGTCTCGTTCTTCCTAAGAAAATATACGCACTTTTAGGGCATTACGGATTATTGATATTTGGGAAAGTAAGCCTTATATCAATAAAATCACAAATGCCCATAAAGCACTATCATTGACATTTTCAAGTAATTAAATAGAAAGCGAACCAATAAAAATAATAAATTAAACCTAATAATAAATTAAACCAATAAAAAATAATAAATAACCTAGATTATGGTCCAGGGACTGGCAAACTTCTTCATAAAGAACCATACAGTAAATATATTTGGCTTTGTGGGCCATCCAGTCTTGGTCACATCTATTCAACTCTGTAACTGTAGCATGAAAGCACCCACAGATAATATAGAAACAAACACGTGTGGCTTTTGTGATGGGCCACATTTGGCCTAGGAGCCTAGTTTGTGGACACATGGATTCGACCCTAAGCTTCTTGAGAAAATAATATTTTATACATCTCAAACACAGTACCTTAAACATACCCATGCTTAACAAAGTTTTAATGTATCAATCACTAGGTGAGTTTTACAATTGGTATCCTGAATGAAAAAAAAAAGGGTTAAAATAGTTTCAAAACCAATTTGGCTAAATTAGTTCTAGCAAGTGCAGTGTTAGCAAATTAAACATTACTAATTCATTTAAGATTTACAGTTGGAAAAATATTAAACTCTTTTAGTGTCCTACATTACTTTGTGATCAACACATGCAATAATCAGTAAATGTAATGTTTATAAGGACAGATTGTGATTTTAAATCTTTAAAGTCTCTCATATAACGGTATTAGGCTGAAAAAGCCAACAGAACCACCATAAGTGATTCACTGTAAGTAATTCAGATGATAGTAGGCCCTCTGTAAGAACAATATATATATAAGAGCAATATTACAGTGATTATCTAAGGCACACAGACATATCTATTTTTTCAATTTCTCATTTTTATTTCTTCAATTTCAACATTTTTATTCTGTGGGTGAACCATATTGTTAGTAGAATCTGATCATTTAGACACGATGAATGGATTCTGTATTTGTATTGCTGTAAGCGTCTGCTTGGCCTCTTGAAACACTGTCACATCCTGGAGTGGGCCAATTAGACAACATTCTGGCTCAGTTGAGCTCAGACTGACAGGGCCTAAGAGTGTGTTCAATTAGTCAGCATCATGCTGTGGATTAAGACAGCAAGGAATGTGTTGACTCATTCCTTGGCTTCCACCCAGTTACCGCAGAGAATCAGAAGTGTGTGTTAATGTGTACTACTCTTCTACATTTTTTTTCTTACTGAAAGAAGGATAAATTCACTTTCAAAAGGGAGATCTGCATATTTTCTTTCAAAGATGCATATTGTGTAATTGCCACCTACTCCTGGCATGTGATGGTCAGCCCGTCTTTCATTCTTGTTTTAGCATGTCAGAGACTGTGTCAGAGGCTGCTGATGCACAGCATTTTCCCACTCACTGCAGGGAAGCTGTGGACAAATGGAATATTGCTTCTCTAAGTTGGAGAGAGCCTAAAAATGTTTTGGCATTGGTAGAGTATATATTTGTCACCTTTGTCTTCTTCCCTCAAATTTTTATTCTTTCTCCTTTTTTTGCTTCTTGATTTATTTCTTCATTAGAGTTTCTAATTCACTGATCAAAGTGAATCTCACCAAAAAAAATAGTGCTTAGTTTTTTTCTCAAATAAAAAAATTACCTGCAATTAGTTTTCTCTCAAATACAGGGGAAATAAGCATTAACCTAAAGAATTTATAAATGGGAGCTGATTAAAACATAATAAAACAAAATAAAAAATCTGGATGGCATCTCAGTGAACTTTGAAATTATTGAAATTATTTTATTTAAATACAATTTTTTATGAATTAAATTGCATATATCCATTTTAAGAGCAAATCAAAGTTTAGAGATTCAGTGAATTAAGCAATGCTTGGCTTAATTTACAATAAATACTGCATCTTTTCCTTTCATTAAGCATTCTTCTGTTTTTAGTGCTGTACTAGGCCAATGTATCTGAAATAAAAGATAATGCACTATTATTTTAACTGCATATAAAAATAAATCACACTGAAAAAACATTTATTTTTTTCTACAATTCAATTTTTTTCTATTTTCTAAGAAGATAAAGCAAGACTTTGTAAAACTCTCTTTACATCATTAATTGCATAATTAAAAAACTTATCTCTGAGCTTTTATTTCAGGCTACACTTAAATTTTCTGTCTTTCTGAAGGCTCAACTTATATCTCAGCCCTTCAGAATCTGACCATTCTTAAGCCAGGCCTTCCCTGTACTTAACTTGTCATCATTTCCACCTTTCCAGTTTTCTCCCAAAACTCAGTGTCTGTGCTTCCAAGAGAGGCACCTCATTGAGTTCCCTTTGTATTTTTACCACTTAGAACAGAATCTACACAGTTGACACTCAGTAATGTTTGCTGCATGAAAAGATTAAAGGATGAATGACTCTGAATTCTTACTGATAATGTATCATCCTATAATATACCACACTACATCTTTTATTATTTTTAAAACATTATTGAACTCTGCCAGGTTCCATATGGATTTCAGAAAGTTTTCATTATATTTCAAGTTTTTGGTTTCTTCATTGAAGACAAAAAATATTTCAAGTATTTATTTTTCATCTCCATTGGTACTTAGCACTTTGCTGAGCCCACAGGAGGAAATCAACAAGCATTTATTGACAAATCATACAAATTTCTGAATGTTAAATTTATTTTCCTTTCTTTTTTCAGGTTGCTTCTGCTTTTCATTTTGCTTAGACTGTGGAATTAATGCCAGGTATTGTGCTAAGAACTTTATTTTCATCTCGTTCTGCTTTATAAACTCATGAGTAAAGGTTTAAGTTTGTTATAGTAGTCAATTTGTGATTCATCATCACTGCTCTTAAAAGGTCCCTCTCTTACTTTAATTCCTTCCCTCCCCCAGCCCCATGTCCTCTTGCATTCCCCATGAAGCAACCATTCTATCCTGTTACTGGGTAGTTTTCTGTTTGTTTGTATGTATCATAATAAAGTGTATATTATTGCTTTTTATGCATATATTTTTATTTATGTAAATGGAATTGGATTTTATATCTCATCTGCTTCTTATCTTTTTCACAAAGTACAAGGTTTTGAAGATATCTCCATATTCCTGTGTGTACATCTAGTCTGTTACATCTAATTGCTTTGTAATATTCAGCATACGGACCCCTCACATTTTCTTACCTACTCTCCCAGTGATGAACACAAACATTACCTCCAAATCTCCATCACATCAAACACTACATCTTTGTACACATTCCTTTTGGATCTGTTGGAGAATATCAATGGAATATACAAACAGGAGCTGAAGTACTGGGTTCTTAGAGGAAGCATACATTGAATGTGTGAATGTAATGGCAACTTGATCTCCAGAAAGGTGCCATATCTATATACTCCATCGGCAATTCTATATCCCTATGTGCTCACCATATTTGGGAATATAAGCGTTCTAATTTTTTGTGCCAAGAAATTTAAATGCAGTATCTAGTTCAATTCTTACTACAGGTTTATCAAACAGGTGGTAATATTTAGGAAGCTTGCTGACAAAATTCATATTCTCTGTCCAATACTCTAGTGCAGACCTATGAGTGGGAACTAGGGATTCTGGTCTGTTTGAGTAAATTTAGCAACTGGTAAGTTCACAAATGTTTCTGTGCCTCAGTAATCTAAGCCTTCTAGTTAATGGTTTATTCCCACTACTGCTGGAGCAATCACCCTTCCCAAATTGAAAAAGCTCGGTCTGCCCTCTTTCTTGGGTCTCTCTCAGAATTCCATGGAGTGTCATCTCACACTAAAGATCATCTTTATGGGCTCTAATTGTTAGGTGAAAATGGATTCCACCTTAGGGATATAGGGCTCTTGCTAGAAATCCTGCAGTTTCCTCTTCATTTCTCTCTAAATCCCTGTACCTTGGATCTAACTGTGCTGGTCTGCAGACCTTACGATGCTCTCTCTGACTTCTTTCCTACCTCTCTTGCCAGTTTGAGTCGGTCTACCTCAGAATCTCTTTGGTTCCCATTTTTCTCTGCTTCTTAGGGAATCGCTGTCCCTTCTCAAGTTACCATTTCTGTTAAAGAGTGGAAATTCCCCAAGCAGCAAGGGGCCCTCAATTACTCTATTTAATTATGATTTTTTACAAATAACCTTTTTCTCTCAAGATATTTAATTGTCCTCAGGGACCTGGGTTGAGATGGGTTCACTTACAGGCTCCGACTACCCAATGTCAGTGTTTACTGTCTTTAGTCTCTATTGAAAGGCTTGTGCCAAGAAGCCTGGACTACGAAAATTTGCTTTTCTCCTTATTGTTCCCATTACCCCTCCCTGATGTAACTCTATTATTCTGTCTTCCAGCCCACTTCCATCCTCTGCCCTGCTAGCCTGGAGACACATTCTGGTTACCAGACTAAAGATTAGGTGTTGCTGACTGGAGGCAGGCTTTATTTAGGAGCACATTGTTTAATTATTTTTCAATAAATGGTCAACATTTAAAAATGAGAAATTTTACATAAAAATCCAGATTCCTGATTTCTCTAGAAAAAATATGAAGACAGACAACACTGAGGATGCATTCTCCTGTGGCAATATCCCTAAGGAGTTGAAAGTTTGATTTCTTCTTTCAATGGGACATGCACCCTCTGATTTGGCTCAGATTTTCCTTTGACCTGATTGGCCTCTACAGTCATTTTAATTTTTGAAATCTGCTAGATATGCTTGAATCCCAAATGTGGTCAAGATTTAAACATTTTATTTTAAGTTCTGCTCTCTAAGATATTAGATAAGGCATTTATATGCCAGATATGGAAGAGGTTGATTTATCACTGAATTCACTCATTACATCACCAAATCCAGTCCCTGATATATGAATAATTTGGGGAATTTATAAAATTTGTGACATTAGCATTTTATTTCATAATCTAGCATTTTATTTCCTAATCCTTATGTGATTAGATTTTTTCTCACAGTAGTAACTACAGTTTGAATTATAGGTATAAAATATAACTTTGGTGTTCTTTTTAGTGAAATTGGCCCTTAAAGAGTGTCTTAGTAACAATATTCAGCACAAGCATTCTTTCCCTTTCATAAAGCAGTATATAAACTTTTAAATGAAAACATGAGTTTTTAAAAGTAAAACACAAGAAAAAAGATGAGGAAAGGAATAAATAGTAGAGATATTAAAGAAAGACAGACTAAAAAGCCAAAATCACACACGTAAAATCCTAGAATTGATTATGGCAATGAGATCATCAGTGGATCACATAGAATTCTGGAAAGACTTCACAGAAATACATCAAAATCATGTTATTTTATAGCCTTACATCAACCTGAGGAGAATCACTAACACCATTATAAGGTAGGGATAATGGAAGGAAACTACAAAATTTATCAATTTTACCCCATCTATTGTTTTGGAAAAAAGTTCCTGCGCTGAGGGACAGATTCTCCCAGATTCCTAAGACCTGTTCCAACTCAAGATTCAATTCATTTTTGAAATTGTGATGTTACTGTGGATGCATCAATTATTCAAAGGATATTTTAGAACATGGACTATGTAATGTGTGTGTGTGCATACATAACAAAATAAAAATTAACTGTAAGATAATGTATCATTGGAAAGGTTTTCACAATGAATCCACTTATCAATATGAATGAATTAGAGAATACTTCATCAGTAATTCAGAATAATGCTTTATATTCTTAATAAACTTAACCTATGGCATGCAGCTCTCTTCTTTTTAGAGTATTTGATTTCTTCTTATTCATTTTTCTGCATTATATAAAAGGATTTCTTTAAATTATATTTGTAGAATTCCAAAGTGGTAGACAACTCAATCAATTCTTTAGAATAATTTACCAAGTTTGCCTTTTCAATGTTGAAATAGCATCCAGACCAGTGAATATAAAATTCAACATATTATCCTGTTTTCCTCTAAATCACTGCTTCATGGTGATTATTTCCATATCTATTTAAACACACTATTGTGGGAATTCTCCA
>PVKY010011057.1:0-12250 GCA_004027775.1 Bradypus variegatus
AAAAAAAAAAAAAAAAAAAAAAAAAAAAAAAAAAAAAAAAAAAAAAAAAGGAAGGAGGAGAAGGGGGGAGGAGAAAGAAGAGGAGAAGACAGCATGTTCCTGTCCTAAAGGTGCTGTGACCCACTTATAGGCAACCCCACAGAGCATTACTTTGAGAATGACCAAGTGCCCGAATCTCAATTGGTCCCTCTGCTTCTACTCTCATGTTTCCTCCATCCATTCACCACACAGCAGTTTGAGAGATTGCTTAAAAATATAAATCAGAGCTTATCACTGTAAGTTTAAAATATTATCATGGCTTCCCATTTCATTTACAAAAGAAGAAAAAGAAGCATATCCCTTGCTAAAGAACAACAAAGACCTAGATGTCCTGGGCTCTGTAGACATCTATGACCCCCATCTTCTACTGCCCATCTCCAACTCACTACCGCACAGACACACTGGCTTTCTTTCTATTCCTCAGTCACACCAAGCTCTCTCCTGCCTTAGTGCACCTGTACTAGCCAGTCCCTCCCCTGGCACTGCTGGCTGCTTGTTTGCAGTAATACCTCAGCTCCTGTGCTCCCTACTGGAGTACTGGATGGCCTTTGTTAACCATCCAGTGTCAACCAGCACCTCCCCACTCATAACACACTCTAGCATTTCAACCCATTTATCTTTCTTCACAGCATGTATCACCACCTGAAATTATCATATTTACTTGTTTCCCCCTTCTAGGAAGTAAACTCCATGAAAGCACAAACCATGCCTGTCTTGTCCACTACACATAATTGGGGTCAATGAATATTTGTAGAATGAGTAACTGAATGAAATGTAGGCAGAAGGAAGAATGTCAGTGTTGACTGGTGTTATCAAAGAAGACTCCAAGAACTCAATGGGCCTTGAAAGACAAATGGTGGTAAGCCAATATCAGAACCTGAGTGGGCTCTCTCACTTTTTTTCTCACTGGTATACCCTACCTCCTTCACAGTCTGTAAAAGTCAAACAAGCACTCAGAAGGCAATTGCTAAATGCTCATTGAATTGAATAACTTTTATTTTTTAAACAAGTCCAAGGGACATGTATCACTTCTGAGTAGAAGCTGTAAGAGACAGCATAGGGTTCGAGTCATTTTTAGTTCAGTCACAAGACCAGCAAAGTCCCAAATGGAGACTACTTTATGTCCTGAGTGAAGAAAAAATGAAGTAGTCACCGGTAACCCCAACTAATGTTGATGTAAGAAAAAAAAAAAAATACAAGCCAGCAAGCTCCTTTTCCAGTGGGTTTCTTTGAGGCCTAGAGTACACGAAATGTGGAATCTTGTCAGCTTTTATGATTTAAGTGCTATAACACTGCCTTAAACAGTTTTGGCTTCTATACCATGCTTTTATTTCTAGGAGTATTTACCTACGAAAAAAATCATGAAGCTTAATCTCTCTATCCATTAGATATCCAGTCTCATGAAGTTTTAAATCCTTACTGCTTTGAATAATTGTGCCCCATTTCCATCCCATGGTCCCCACCACTATGTCATTTCAACCACAACCAGGTGGGATACCAGAAGGGATTATATGTTCAATTTGGAATGAGATATGTGCAGAAAACCCTTTAAGAAACTAAGATCCTTTTTCTATTCATGTCTTTAATAATAATGAACAAAAAAAAGAAAAAGCCAAACGGAAGAGCAGCAAGAAGCATTTATTGAACAGTTATTTGGGAAATAAGGAGTTGACAGATCTTTGTCTGGTCTGACAACGGGTCTTGAGCCTGGTTTTGTCAGACTAAGAATAAGACTGCAATGCCTTTTTGCTTTATGCATTCCACCTGAAAAAAATTCTGAGGCCAAGGGAAAACTTGGCATATAGAAGAAGGGAAGTGTACTTAATCTAAAATATGTAAAAATGCCTCAAATATTAGATGGCAGAGTATTAGCAGTAGCAAATTAATGTGTGTGACAGAAAATATCATACACACACCTAAAAATATTTTTTTAAAACTTCTGAAAATCAAAAAGCACCCAAACACACATGAACACACACACACGCACACACACACTTTGTGTAGGGGAGGGAGGTTTGCCACACAAGTGACAAAGAATTAAATCCTTATTATGTAAAATATTCTTTACAGATTAATAAGAAAAGATAACTGTCACAATAATAAATGAGTGAATAATGTGAAAAAGCAATTCACAAAACAAGAAATTCAAATATCCTGCTAACATCTATTCATTCTTTTATTCATTCCATTTTTTTTTGAACAACAAATTGTTCAAATATATATTGAGCAGCTAGTAAGTGTTGGGCATTATACGAGACACCAGGTAAATAAATGGTAAAGAGCATAAAATGGCCCTGCTCTGAAAGAGCTTAAAATATAATATTAAACCCTACACATAATCAAAGAAATTCAAGGTAAAATGATTTTTTACCTATTGAGTCTTTTCAATTTACATTTTATAAATTTGAGAAGATACACTAAGAGGCTTAAAATTTTTCATTTGCTTTGTCTTAGTAATTACACACCTGGGAATTTTTGCTAAATTAATCAGAGATGCAAATATTCACATACAAGTTTTTTAATTGTGCTCTTTGTAATAGTGGAAGCTGGAAACCACTTTAACGTTCAACAGTTGGTAATGGGTTAAATAAATTATGAGACAGACACTAAATTTTTTCTAATAAAGTATTTAGTATCACTGGAAAATTCTCGCAATAAAATATTGTAACTAAAAAAAAGCATGATACAAAGCTGGAAATGGCAGAAAGTTAAGTATAGAATTATCAAATGACCCAGCAATCCCACCTCTGGGTATATGCCCAAAAGAATTGAAAGCAGGGACTCAAACAGATATTTGCACACTGATGTTCCTAATGGCATTATTCACAATTGCTAAAAGGTTCAAGCAACCCAGTGTCCATCAATAGGCGAATGGATAAACAAAATGTGGTACGTACATACAATGGAATATTAGTCATTTAAAAAATGAAGTTCTGATACATATTGCAACATGGATGAACCTTGAAGACATCATGTGGAATGACAGAAGTCAGATGCAAAAGGACAAATATTTCATTAGTTCACTTATATGAAATAAATAGAATATGCAAATTCATAAAGTCGGAAACTAAAATATAGGTTACCAAGGGCCAGGTGTGGATGGGGAATGGAGAGTTAATGCTTAACTGGTGCCAGTTTCTCTCTGGGGTGATGGCAAAGTTTTGGTAATGGATGGTGATGATGGTGGCACAACGTTGTGAATGTAATTAACACAACTGAATTGTATAATTGAAAGTGGATAAAATGGGAAATTTTAGGTTGTATGTATGTTGCCAGAACAAAAAATTAAAAAAATAAAAATAAAAATGGTACTGTACAACACAGAATGAACATTAATGTAAACTATGAACTATATTAAATAGTATAATACTGTTTCATCAGCGTTAACAAAGGTACCACACTAATGCAAAATGCTAATAATAGGGAAAACTGTGTATGAGAGGAGGGTATATGGGACCTTATTCTGAATGATTTTCTGTAAACCTACAACTTTAAAAAAAGCAAACAGGAAATAGATACAGTGTAGTATAAATGTGTGGATATATGTATATCCTACATTCCCTACAGTAAAAGTATACTATTCTAATAATTAAGAAAAAAACTTTAAAAATAACCAACACGAATGCTTTTGGCAATTATAAGTTAAATGCCAAATAAACTGTCTAAACATGCTCTTTTTAATGTTCCAATTTGGGTACGTTTTGGAGCCTATTGAGGCTAAGAAAATGCTCCGAAAATTGGAAGTAAGGCAAATACAATCCTCCTAATTATTTGAGCAATAAAATGTTATTTCATTGTTTAAATTTTTTTAAAGGAAGGTTCCAAATTTAGTTTGACATTCACCTCTGCCTTTATAAGACAAACATAGCCTATAAAGTAACTGAAAATCCCCGATTACCGGGTTCTACGTAGGACTTGGATTTTCTGTTTTCCCCTGTCGCAAAGGTCCAGAGACGACCCACTGTCTGCAGATGGCACCCTCCCAGGGAAGCTCCGCAACTCCACTTCCTGCCCCCACAGGGATATCAGAAACCTGCTCGAGCCATTCCTTTATGGCCGAACATTCTTATTTAGTAAATATGTATTTATCTCTCTGAGGACTCAACTAATCACTGCCACTTCTCTTTAATAATAAATGGTGAACTTCAAATGCGGCAGAACTCAATCAACTAATCTGTACTCGCTGGGAGGTGCAAAATCGTTTGAACTCCACCAGTGTACATGAAAGTCGGAACATTTCCTGTTGCAGCCTTCGGTGGCCCAGAATAAACTTAAGCCAAATGGGGAGATGCAGACGGCGCTTGCCCCGCCGCGCGCCTGCCGCGGGAGCCTAGCATCCATCTGCCGACGGCTCAGCTCGGCCTTTCGGGCCATTCGGCCCCTTTCCCTTTCGCCCCGGGGACCTTCAAATCCTACGGCAGTGCCTGCCAGACAACATGGGCTTGTGCTCCCTTGGGTTTTCAATGCTTCCTTTTAAACTCGCTGTTTCGTGACAACCCAATTAGCCCTTTCCGTTTGCCCCGGCAAGCTGAGGAGAGTGAAAAGCGCCCCGCGCGCCCAGCGCCGGCGGAAACCAGTGAAATCGGCGCAGTGGGCTTCGGGGTCCGCGCGCGGGAGCACCCAAAAGGAGTCAGGGCGACATTTACACCAGCGTTCTAGCCGAAGCCCTTTTTCATTTCATTTTGGAATGTGAACAACAAACTATAAGGGCCACTCCATACGCATTCGCATCATAGAAACAGCACGACCCCATCTTCAGCCAGTGATGATTTGGAATGCATATCAGAACTTTGGAAATGTTGGAAGATATTTGTTCCAGCCACAGGGATAAGGATATTGAATGTGTGTTGGCAAATGTTATATTTATCTAAAATTCTGTTTATCCAATATATTGGATATATTGCCCTTTCAGATGAAGGTATAGGCACTTAAGGGTTAATTATAGTTTTCTGATAAGCCATTTATAGTTCTAAATGAAAACTATATTGCCCCCCAAATTATTCAATCTTTTGTGTAATGGAGACCCAAACAGATCTTAAGGGAAATTTGTTTTCAAATTTAAGACATTCATGTTACATTTTTAAACTTTATAAATCAACAGGTTGCTTAGTACCGTGGGGACTGATAGTAAAGGCTTTGCCTCGTTCACACAGAACCCTCCAATGTGCTTTTAATTCTACCCATTTCATAATCCCTAGAAAAGGAGAAAAGATTGGAAACTTGTTCTGCCACCGTTCATTAAAAAAAAAAAAAAAGTGAAAGTTTTTGGTGATGGGCTTGGAGCGCCCCTCTGTGGAGAAAGGTGAGCACTACAGTTTTTCTATCTTGCAGGCAAGTTAATAGTTGGTGCTCTAACCTAGGAACCTGGGAGTCCATTACTTTTGCCCAACCTTGCACATATAAAATGAAGTAGCAAGGAGCACAGATAGATTTATCTTGTGAGCCAGCTCTCAACAATTGACAGTAGATGCTACAGAAGTCTACTGATGCCAAGGGAAAAGAATGATGTGATGGGTGAGTGAGAGAAGGAAAGTTATTTAGTCCTTTGCCTGCTAGGAGCTGAAACCTGTATTTTTGATCTATGATAGTGCTGGCCATTGGCTATATGTCACTGAGTTTATTTCATTTATTTCAGTCTTTGTTTTAATCTCAAAAGTCAAAACTGTATTCATCATCTCCCCTCAAACTTGCCACGCAGTAAATCTCATTTTTATTTATATGTGATAACATGGTAGCAAAAAGCCCTCCCTACATAATCATTGCCTTAGCTTCTGACTTTTCAGAAGTTGACCCATTCATCCTTCATCTGCTGTTCTGTTCCTCAAAATTAATTTGATCTGTGAGCCTCTACGTGCTCTCTGAATCATAGGGCTTATAAATAGGAACTGATGGGGAACTTACTAATAATTATGACGGAAAGATAGACATAAACTCTGACTATCCTAGAATAATTGGGACATATGATCATCCCAGTTATAAACCCCAAAACCCAAGATCAGGGTCACCATGCACTCTTAGCATGTGACGAGCCCCTGCGTAACCACACACCTGCTCCAGCTCCCATCTCTGTGAATTTCCCCCAATAAATGTTCTTCAGAACTGGTGTATATGCTGCCTGGTCATTCACACTTGTCTGCTGAACAGCAGGTATATCTAACTACACATCTCAAACTCTTTGCAAACTTCCAACTAACTCCTAGAGACTTAGATATCTGCCACAGAAAACTGCCTACTACTAGATCCCCAGAAGCTGAGTACATAAGTAACAGAAAAGGCATACCTCCACTTTACACAACTGATATGCCCCTTAAAAAAATGTACACCAGGTGATTATTTTTAATTCCCTGGAGAAACTGGCTAAATAATAAAATCTGGTGATGGACCTCATTAAAAAAATGTTTTAACTCTTTTTAAAATGCAGATAATTTACTGTTTTAAAAATATGGGTTTTTTAGAATTGGTTTTCTTAACATAGAAAAAGTAACTGTGGTCTAGAACTTTGGTTTCCCTGGGAGATGGGTGACCCTTTATCTGAGTCACATGTTGAAGTTATATGCTATTAGGAGGGATTTCCACTAGGATACTTTTAACTGCAAGTAACCAAAACCCAGATCCAGCTTTTGCAATGAAGGCACTACATCGGCTCATGTATCTGAAAATTCCAACTCAAGCTTCAGGTTAGGGTTAATCCAGAAGCTTCAATAATGTTACCAAGTTGCTAGTTTCTTTCCATTTTTCTGCTTTAATTTCCCAGGTATTTGGCTTCATCAGAAAGATTTATTCATGGAATCCCCAACACTATCATGGTTGCAAACTTCCTTTATCACATTGAGGGTAAGAGGCTACCTCTTCCCTCAACCTTAAAAAAAAAAAAGTCCTGGGCATCCCTCCGAATGAATCCTCTCAGGTCACATGGGCAACCCTGAACCAATCATTGTGACCACGGCACTGACTGGTTAATACATCCATCTGTAAACCACTGGGGCAAAGGAAGTGGGATCACTCTGAAACAGACTAATTACTTGGTGCTGGTGCTGGGGCTGGGGTCTAGACTTCTCACCCTCAGCTGCTGCACAATAAATGAGGAATTGAACAGATATGAAGGCAGTAACTCAGTGTTCTCCAAGGAGGAATAACAGATGAAAAAATGGCTGAGCCATTTCAATGGAGACAGTCTTTCAAAAAGAAAATAAATAGATTCAGCAATATTTAAGAAACACAACTTTCTTTGTTGTGAAGTTGTGAGCCTGCTAAAATACATGATAGAGGAATTTGTACTCCTTTTTCACTATTGTAAAAATGTTTAATTTGCTAGTAAGGGGAGGCTATTGTGAACATCAACACATAACCTCAGGCTTCACATACCACACCAAGCTCATAGTGCCAGGAGAAAACTCAGAGAGAGCTTGGTCCTGTCTCCTCAATGTGCTAAGAAGGCTCAGCTGAGGCCCAGACAGGGGAAGTGAACATAAACTTAATTTTATGGGAGCAAAGGAGGGGCTATAAATGTGAATGGGAATCAAGCCTCTGCACGTCCAAACTTTTTTTTTCCCTCAAAAAGCAAAAATTGCAACTCAGACAGTTTTACCTGGAACTTCAACCACTCCAGACCACCCAGTGAAGACTCTGGGGAGCAATTTCAGAAAGCAAGCTTATTTCTTTCTGATACCTACAGCTTCCTCTTGGCTTAATATAGCATTTTCCAAATTGAGATCCACATATGCCGAAGGATATAGTATATATTGTAGAAATATAACTGGAATATGAAGCTCATTATTTCAGTAAGATTATTCTTTATGTTGAGACTCTAGTTGATAAATCAGTGGTATTCCACCTTATACAATCTGTTTTTTATTTTAAGTGTAGGATTCAGAAATACTCATAAACCTCTCACATAGTCCACCTTGCATATTGAAAACAAATATTGTACACTGCTGTATCGCAGCATAGTTTTGGATACCCTGGATATGCATGAAGAGTTAAGATAAAGTTTTTATAAACTTTTTAAGACTGTCAGTCTCATTAATGTCAAGTCATTGATTTCTTTGTTCTTTTTTTCCTTAACTTTATTAAGAGACGGAGCTCTTTGGCTTTCACTCAGGAATGTTCTCACTCCTCTATTTGTTTTGCAAGGAACTTCAAGTCTCTTGTGTATATAATCTTCAATCTGCCAGATTGTATGCATGACCTGTGTTGGTGTTAAAAGATAATTGCTCAGTTGAACATTCTAAATCTAGCCTTCCATGGCAAGTTTACATTCCACATGCAAGAGTAAGTGCATGGGAAGATCATAAAACTGGAGCTATGAGGGACACTGCTCAATTATGGTGAGTAGGAAAGGTTTTCTTGTCTGAATTACCTTGTTTAAACTCATCTGAAGAACTAATAGTAAATATTTTAAGCCTTATTAAAGGGATCCTTGAAAAAAAGTGGGGCAAGGGGTCATATTTCTGTTCCCATCAATAAGAAACTAAATAGGTTCTCCTATCACAAAACAATTAGATCCTGGATAAACCATCCTTTAATGCATTCCTGAATTTGTAAGAAAAAGGGAAATCTTCAGGACACTCTCCAAAAATAAATCTTAAAAATGCAGGGCAGTGATCAGTAATAAAAAGGGAAAAGTAGGATGTCTTAAAGACAAAAGCCAATATCAGAGCTGTTATAGCTGAACCAAATCTGGGCCAGAAGCAAGTGTAGGAGCTAAGACTGAGAAGCTCACAGCTGAGATTTGCAAAGGGAACTAAAGTACTCCCCTTGTTTCCAAGAAAAAGCAAAAATAAATGTTTCTGTAGAAAACCATCCTCAATTTATTCACAGAGGATTCCCACAAATTAAGAGCAAGCAGATATGAGGTCACAACAAAATCAGCAAATACATGTGGAAAGAAGACACCATTATCACAAGCCAGCTGAAACTACACACATTTAAATTCCCCAGGGAAATCAGATTCTGGAATTATCGAATACAAAACATAAAATTGCTATGCATAAACTGTTGAAATAATGCAAGATTTATTCACAAAAATGAGCAATTTTCAAGACACTTTCAAAATTATCCTGCATATTTGAAAAGAATGAATAGAGCTTATGAAAATAAAAAAATAATTTTGGGGGGGTAACCTCAATGGATGGCTTAAATTGCAGAATCGATGTGAGTAAGAGAGAATCAGCAAACTGGGAAATATATCCGAAGAAAAAAAACAACCCAGAATCCAGTATACAGAGTAAAGGAGAAAAGGACATGGAAATTAAGATAGTGTGATTAAACTATGTGGAATATAGAACAATAAACTTTAATATACATCCAATCAAAATCATAGAGAAAAGAATAGAGAGGATGGAGGAGCTGCAATAACTGAAGAGAAAATGACCAAGGATTTTCCAGAATTGATGAAGTAAATAAATTCACACATAAAGTAAGTCGGCAAGTAACATGCAAGAGAAATAGAAAGAAATCCTTACAGATACACAAAGTGAAAATGCAGACCACCAGAGACAGAAAGATCTTCAAAACAGCCTAGAAGAAAATAAATGATTATCAGACTCTCAACAGTAACAATAGAAACCAAAAGAAAGGGAAATAATAACTTCAAAGTGTTGAGAAAAAAATAACTGTCAACTTAGAATTATGTATTCAACAAAACTCTCTTTTCAGAAATAGAGAAAATGAAAATATTTTCATCTGAACAAAAACTTAGAGAGTTTGCCATCAACAGATCTTCATAGAAACTTCTGAAGGATGTAATTCAGTAAGAGGAAAATTATTGCAGAAAGAAAATCTGAACTCTAAAAAGAACAGTAAATTGGAAAAGATGTGGATAAATTTAAGATGACATTGTATGTATGAAAGGAAAAACATAAAGAGAAGGTAGAGGAAAGGGAGAAAGAAACGGGGGAGGAGGAGATCTAATTTTTAGTGTTCAAAAATAAAAATATAAAACTGAAATTATAGATCTCAGTAACATTTGAATCAGAGATGGGGGTGATTAGGATTAAAATTGTCTAAGGTCCCTGTATTTCTCAAGACAGTGATTCATGTATTGACTTACTTTAAACTTACTTAAATTTAATGTGTTATAAAATTTCAAAGTTAATTACTAAAAGAAAAAGCATATTTTTTAACTAATAGAGCAAAAATTTTGGTTAAAAAAAATGTAACCAAAAACAACCCAATTTAAAAATGGGCAAAAGATCTGAACAGACCCTGCTTATTTGTTAGCAGATAAGCATATGAAAGTATACTCAACATCATTTGTCATTAGAGAATTGCAAACTAAAACAAGGTGATGTGACTGAACACCTATTACAATAGCTGAAATCCGGAAAAAAAAAATTGACAATAGCAAATGCTGATGAGGATACAGAACAACAGGGACTCTCTTTCACTGATGATGGGAATGCAATACGGTACTGCTACTGTGGTAGTTTGAAACTGTATGTACTCCAGAAAAGCATGTTCTTAAAGCTAATCCATTCCTGTGGGCATGGACCCATTGCAAGTAGTATCTTATGGTGAGTAGGATCTTAAGTTGAGATGTGGCACACCTCATTCAGGGTGAGTCTTAATCCTCTTACTGGGGTCCTTTACAAGAGGATAAAAGTACAGAGAGAACACACAGAAAAAAGCCTCAGAGAGATTCTTAGAGAGAAAAGCCAGAGAGGCAGAGAAACAGAGTAGCCAGAAGCTGAAACGAAACCTGGGAGGGAAGGACCAGCAGACACTACCATGTGCCTTCCCATGTGACAGAGGAGTCCCAGATCACCAGCAGCCTTTTCTCAGGAAGAAGATATCATCCCATTGATACCTTGATTTGGACATTTTCATGATCTCAGCACTGTAAACTTGTAAGTTAATAAACACCCATTGTAAAAGCCAACCCATTTTTGGTATATTGCATTTCACCAGCTTTAGCAAACTAAAACAGCCACTTTGGAAGACTTGGCAGATTCCTACCAGGCTAATCATAGTCTTGTCATACTATCCAGCAAATGTGCTTCTAAATGTTTACCCAATAGAGTTGAAGACTTATGTCCACACGGAAACCTGCATGCAAATGTCTTTAGCAGCTTTATTCATAATTGCCCCCAAACTAGAAGCAACCAATACATCCTTCAATACATGAATGGATAAACAGACATACAATGACCTATTATTCAGCAATAGAAGGAAATGAGCTCTCAAGCCACACAAAGACATGGAGGAAACTTAAATGCTTATTGTTAAGTGACAGAAGCCATCCTAAAAGGCTATACACTCTATACAAATAAATGACTTTCTAGAAAAGGAAAAAATAAGACCAATAATTTTTAGGTGTTCAGCAGGTAGGGAGGATGAATAGGTAAGAAACAGGGAATGTTTAGGGTAGTGAAACTAAACTGCTTGATACTGTAATTGTGGACATATGATACTATGCATTTGTCAAATCCTACAGAATTTTACAACTCAGAGTGAATTTTAGTTTATGCAAAATTTAATTTAAAAAAATAATTTAGGGCAGAGGAGAATGAATGCAGACTGTGACAAGAGATTTTAAGTATATTTCAAATATATTAAACAACCTCACTGAAGGAAATATGGGAGAAGGTGCTGACCTAACTAACTTTAGAAATGAATGGAGTCTAATACTGAAGGCAAAAAGAACTGTGTGTTTAAAAAAAAAAGCTGAAAAAGAGCCCAGACTTCAATTAGTGATATGAATGAAGCAGGTCTGGTTAAGACCAGGGCAAACCAGGCCAAAGGGTAAAGGTCAAAACTGATTGTGTTTTAAAACTTCAACTTCCATATGGGACCAAGGGAAGAGATGTCTGTTTGGTACAGGATCTGTATTTTCTAAACAGTACAACTCTATAGTCAGTTGGTTCAAACACCACAATTACATGGAATAGGAAGTGAGATAAGGTAGGTTAGTATAGGCTAAAGTGAAATAGTGACACATTCCAAAGTATTTCGGCAGATAATAAAAAATATATTTACAGCCTCCCCCACCACCCAGCCCCGAGGAGCTGGGGGAAGGTGCAGATGTGTTGGACTTTCTCACCTGGATTGGTGTTGATGTTGTCACAAACATTGGGACTGGCAGTTTGATGTGCTGAGCCCTTGATCATGGGACTTGCCCTTATGAAGCTCATTACTGCAAAGAAGAGGCTAAACTTGCATATAATTGTGCCTAGGACTCTCCCCCTGAGTACCTCTTTGTTGCTCAGATATG
>PVKY010011058.1:0-12255 GCA_004027775.1 Bradypus variegatus
CCAATGCCAAACTTGCATCCGATGTGTGACTGGTTACTGGACTCCCCGACAACACTGTTTCATATAGTTCTTGGGTAGTTGCCAGCTGCTCTAGGGGAGAGACGAATTTCTGCACCTCACCACTCCGCCATCTTGCCCCGCCTCTCCATCTGTGGGCCTTTGTGTGTCATCTGTGGCTTCTACAAAACTCCCCTCAAACTCCCATTTAATTTCTCATGTTGAATCGCAATGTATCAAAACCACGATGGGGAAAGTTGTAACGAGGAAGGAATAACTGTATCCATTTGAGTCCCTGCTTTCGATTCTTTGGGGTATATACCCAGAAATGGGATTGCTGGGTCATATGGTAATTCTATACTTAACTTTCTGAGAAACTGCCTGTTCTGGTTTGCTGAAGTCGCTATTATGCAAAATACCAGAAATGGATTGGCTTTTATAAAAGGGATTTATTAGGTTACAAATTTACAGTTCTAAGGCCATAAGTGTTCAAACTAAGGCATCATTAAAAGGATACCTTCACTGAGGAAAGGCTGATGGCGTCCAGAACACCTCTGTCAGCTGGGAAGGCACGTAGTTGGTGTCTGCTGGTCCTTTGCTCCCAGGTTCTGGTTTCAAAATGGCTTTTTTCCAAAATGTCTCTGGGCCTGTCTCTTTTAACTTCTTTCAGCTCCTGTGCATTCTTGCTTTTTTTTCCAGAGCGTTTCTCTCTAATCATCTGGGGGTCCTCTCTCAGACTCCCTGGGGCAAACTTTGGGCTTCATCTCTTAGCTTAGCACCTCCAAACATCTTTCTGCCTGCATATCTGAGCACCTGGGTAGGTATCAGCTCTTAGCTTCTACTGGGAGAAAACTCTGGATTATATATCTTAGCTTCTCTTCAAAATGTCTCTCAGCTTCTCTGAGCTCCTTCTCTCTGTGAGCTCTCTTAAAGGACTCCAGTAAACTAATCAAGACCCACTCTAAATGGGTGGGGTTATACCTCCATGGAAATGATCTAATCAAAGGGTCTCACCTACAGTTGGGTAGGTCATATCTCCAGGGAAATAATCTAATCAAAAGATTCCACAATAACCAAAAGACTAGTAAGTCTGCCCCCACAAGACTGCATTAAAGAACATGGTTTTTGTGAGGGACATCATAGATTCAAACCAGCACACTGCCTGTTTTCCATGGCAGCTGCACCATTTTACATTCCCACCAACAGTGAATGAATGTTCCTATTTCTCCACATTCTTTCCAAAACTTGTAATTTTCTGTTTTTTTTATAGTCATCATTCTAGGGGATATAGAATGGTACCTCCTTGTGGTTTTGATTTGCATTTCTTTGATGGCTAATGATTTTGAGCATCTTTTCATGTGCTTTTTGTCCACTTTCATGTCTTCTTTGGAGAAATGTCTATTCAAGTCTTCTGCTCATTTTTGAGATGTCTTTTTGTTGCTTTTGTTAACTTGTAGGATTTCTGAATATGTTCTAGATATTAAACCCTTATCAGATAGGTGGTTTCCAAATAGTTTCTCCCATTCTATAGGTTGTTTTTTTTTACTGTCATGATGGTTCTCTTACGCTCAAAAGTTTTAAATTTTGATGTTTCTCTTGTGCTTTGGGTGTAAAGTCTAAAAAAACATTTTCTAGTACAAGGTCCTGAAGATGCTTCCCTATATTTTCTTCCAGGACTGTTATGGTTCTGGTTCTTATATTTAGGTCTTTGATCCATTTTGAGTAGGGGTCCCCTTTCATTCTTTTGTATGTGGACATCCAGGTTTCCCAGTACCATTTGTTGGAGAGACTATATTTTCCCCCTTGAGTGGACTTGATACCCATGTCAAGAATCAGTTGGCCATAAATGTGAGAATTAATTTCTGAGCATTTAATTTGATTCCATTGGTCTATATGTCTGTCCTTGTGCCAGTACACACTGCTTTGATTACTGTGGCCTTATAGTAAGTGTTTTTTGTTTGCTCTTTCAACATGAAGAGAATTTATTGGCTCCTTCGTTTTAAAGTCCAGAGCTAGGGTGGGTTCAGGAGGGCAGCTTGGGAACTCAAACTGGCTCTCAAACTGGTCCTTGTCCTCTAGAGATAAACAGAAAACCACAGAATGATACAAGTGTTATAAAGGAAAAATGCATAGGTATAGTTGAGGTACAAAAAAAGAAACTATCAGATCCACTTGGGAAGAAGGAGTTGGAGAAAACTTCAGAGACTTGAATGAATTGTGAAACATGGATAGACAGCTTCAAGAAGTCATTGGGCCCTGGTATAGCAATTAAGAATGTGGGTGCAGGAGTCAGAATGTATGGGTTCGAATCTTAGCTCCACCTTGTACTGTGTGACCTTGAGCTAGTTGCACTTTACTCTTCTAAGTCTCTGTTGCCTCATCCATAAAATGGGTATAATAATGGTACTTTTCCATAGAATTGCTAAGCTGACATTTACTAAGGGCTTAGAATATTTCAGGTGTCACGCAAAATGCTTTAAACATACATTTCATTCACCTATGTGACTGATATTATTACTCTCTTTTTTTCAGATAAAGAAACTGAGGCACAGGAAGTAACATTCTGTGTCATAGATAAAAAAGGGTAGACCAAGGATTCAAATTCAGGTACAAGCAGATCACAGGCTTTCATCATATACTGTTTTTCTCTCTATGAAATAAGTACAAAACACTTAGCACAATGTCTGACACATAGTAAACACTCAGCAAATGTTAGGTGTTGTTAATGTTGCTTTTGTTGTTGTTGTCATCATGGTTGTTGTTAGTGTTATATCTGATTGCCTCGAACACCCCTACTTGGGCCACAATTAGAGCTCAGCCATCACATCTCGATAATGACCTGGCTAACGGAAATGTCCTAGCTTATACTATTTCATCATCTATAATAATGCAGTATTTTGAGCAGTTATTTTCCTGCATGCTTGTCACATAAAATTCAGTTCTATTTCCCCTCTGACATTTCTTGAACTTTCCTGACAAGCTCAGATAAGAAAGAGGTGAAAAGCTGCAAATCTGGCAGAAAATCCTTTTCAGACAGATGTATCATCTTTAAATGCCATGATTAGTTTTAACTGGTCAGATTTCTAACGTAGTTTGGGGCACTCTCTTTTTGGCAAGAAGTTCAAGATCACAAAATAGTCACTTTGTTCTAGGGCTGAAGGCACTGATTTAACTTTGGAGCATTCTCTGAGCTCATGGACTGCACAGCTGATCGCTGCACGTCTCCTTTTCTTACCACTTTCATCAGATTATCTATGGATTTTCCAGTCTGGGGATTGCTGTTAGTAGCTCTACTGTGGCTGACTGTTTCTCTGTCTTCATTGGAGAAAGGCCATTGGAGCCTGGAATATCTGTTAGCTGAGAAGGCACGTGGCTGGCGTCTGCTTGCTCCCAGGTTGCATTTTAACATGCCGTTCTCCAAAACGTCTAAGCATTGGCCTGTAATAAGTTTTAAGATCAAGAAGTGTGAATCCTCCAACTTTGTTGTTCTTTTTCAAGACAGCTTTGGCTATTTGGGGACCTTACCATTCCATATATATTTGATGATTGGCTTTTCCATTTCTACAAGAAGGCTGTTGTAATTTTGACTAGAATTGCATTGAATCTGTAAATTGCTTTGGGTAGAAATGACATCTTAACAACATTTAGCCTTCCAACCCATGAAAATGGAATGTCCTTTCATTTATTTAGACCTTCTTTGACTCTGAGCAGTGTTTTGTAGTTTTCTCTGTACAAGTCCTTTACATCCTTGGTTAGATTTATTCCTAGATATCTGATTCTTTTTGTTGTTATTTTAAATGGAATATTTTTCTTCATTTCTTCTTCAGATTAGTGTACAGAAACACAGACTAGTGTGTAGAAACATAACTGATTTTTGGGTGTTGATCTTGTACTCGACCACTTTGCAGAATTCATTTTTTAACTCCATTAGCTTTGTTTGGATCTTTCAGGATTTTCTGTACATAGGATCATTTCATCTACAAATAGGAAACATTTTACTTCTTCTTTTCCAATGTGGATGCCTTTTATTTCTTTTTCCTATTGAATTGCTCTGGCTAGAACTTCCAGTACAATGTTGACTAAGGGTAATAGCGGGCATCCTTGTTTCAGATTTTAGAAGGAAAGCTTCCAGTCTTTCACTGTTAAGTTAGCTGTGAGTTTTTCATATATGCCCTTTATCAGGTTGAGAGAGTTTCCTTCTATTCCTAGTTTTCAAAACGTTTTTAGCAGGAAGGGGTGCTGATTTTGCCAAATGCCTTTTCTGCATCAATTGAGATGATCATGTGCTTGTTTTCCTTTGTTCTGATAATGTGGTGTAATACATTTTCCATTTCTCCCTATTACTGATTTCTAGTTTCATTCCATTGTGGTCACAGAAGATACACTGTTTGATTTCAATATTTTTGAATTTAAAACTTGGACTTGCTTTGTGACCTAACACATGGTCTGCGCTGTTTGGATGTGTTATGTCCCCCCAAATGCCATCATCTTTGATGCAATCTTGTGTGGGCAGTTGTATTGGTGTTGATTAGATTGGAATCTTTTAAGTGTTTCCATGGAGATGAGCCCACCCAACTATGGGTGCTAACTCTGAATGGATAATTACCATGGAGGTGTGGCCTCACCCATTCAGTGTGGGCCTTGATTAGTTTACTGGAGCACTATGTAAGCTCAGACAGAAGGAGTGAGCTTGCTACAGCCAAGAGGGACACTTTGAAGAATGCACAGGAGCTGAGAGAGGAGCTGCAGATGAGAGAGTTTGAAGATGGCCGTTGAAAACAGACTCTTGCTCCGGAGAAACTAAGACAGGACAAACGCCCCAAGAGCAACTGAGAGTGGCATTTTGGAAAGGAGCTGTGGCCTAGGAAGGAATGTCCTGGGAGAAAGCCATTTAGAAACCAGAACCTGGAGAAGACAACAGCCACGTGCCTTCCCAGCTAACAGAGGTTTTCCGGATGCCACTGACCATCCTCCAATGAAGGTACCCGATTGTTGATGACTTACCTTGGATACTTTATGACCTTAAGACTGTAACTGTGTAACCAAATAAGCCCCTTTTACAAAAGCCAGTCCATCTCTGGTATTTTGCATTCCAGCAGCACTAGCAAACCAGAACACAGTCTATCCTGAAGAATGATCTGTGTGCACTAGGGAAGAATGTGTATTCTGCTGCTGTTGAGTGAAGTGTTCTGTATATGTCTGTAAGGTCTGGTTGGTTTAGAGTCCTGTTCAAGTCTTCTCTTTTCCTTATTGATCTTCTATCTAGATAAAAACGGTCTATCCATTATTGAAAGTGGTGCCTTAAATTCTTCTACTATTAATGTAGGATCATCTATTTCTCCTGTCAAATCTGTCAATATTTGCTTCATATATTTTGGGCCTTTGCTGTAGGTATATATATATTCATAATTATTATGTCTTTTTGGACCTCTGCATTAGGTACATATATATTTACAATTATTATGTCTTCTTGAATTGGCCCTGTTATCAATATATAATTATCTTCTTTGTCCCTTCTAACAGTTTTAGACAGAGTATTTTATCTGATACTAGTATAGGTACCCCAGCTCTCTTTTGATTATTACTTGCATAGTATATATTTTTTTCCATCCTTTCACCTTCATCCTACTGTATCACTGAATTTAAGGTGAGTCTTTTATAAATAGCATATAGTTGGGTCATGCTTTTTTATCCATTCTGCCAATCTTTGCCTTTTGACTGGACAGTTAGTCCTACCTACATTTAAGGTAACTACTGAAAATGCAGGACTTCTTCTGCTATTTTACTATTTAATGTTTGTAAGTCTTAAACCTTTTCTTGACCCTCAAATCTCCCATTCATGCCTACTTTCATATTTATTTGATTTTTCCTTTTGTACCATATTCAGTCCCTCCCCATTTCTTTCTGGATATATTTTTCAAGTATCTTCTTTGTGGTTACCATGAAATTAAAATTTACCATCCTAAATATATAACAATCATTTTTTCACTTGATACCAACTTAACTTCAATAGCACATACACACACTATTCCTATATCCTTCTGTCCACCCCCCCCCTTTTTTGTTGTACTGTAGTTGTTACAAGCTATATCTTTGTATATTGTCCACTGTGCCCAGAGTCTGGTCTTCTTAGTTGATGTTTTCCAGATTTTTATCCTTTTCCTTTAAATGGACCATCATTTCCTGTTTATTTGTCTTGTAAACTTTTGTTGCACACTGTACATTTTAATATTTTAAAATATTAACCGTGGAATTTAGTCCCTGGGTTGTTTCTGGAGTTTCTATTCAGCCAGTGATATGACAGAGACTTTCTTGAGTGCCAGGAGCTAACAAAACCAAACAAACCGATGCAAAAATAAACAAACAAAAAACACCTTTCACAGTTTTTGCAAATTGACTTTGCATTGGCTGGTACTCCCCTTCAGAGTTCAGTCCTCCTATCAAGAAGCTCAGCCCAAAGCGAATGCAAACTTCAGGGTCCTCCCTGTGGTTTCTGAGTCTGTGTGCTGGGCTTGTGCTTGCTAGTGGCCTTAAGGGTCACCCTGTTTACAGGAATTTGAATGTGCCCTCTACTCCTTGAGAAACAGAACTTTTCCGTTTCCTGGGGTTCCACCTTAGGATTTAAGGCAGGTGAGCCACTGCCTCAGGCTGTCCAATTCAATTGTTTCTTACAATGATTTAGCTGTCTCAAGCTTCTTCGGCCTGGAGGGGAATTTCTGGGATGGTGGACCTGTGGGACAGGAGTTTCCTAGGTTAGTCTTTCCCAGCTAGAATGAGGCCAGGGACCAACAAAGGGGGCACTGGAGGACTCTACACTGCCCTAGAGAGGGACTCTGGGCACGGGAGCTTCTCTACAGCATTTTGAAGCTGTGTTTTCTTGATTTGGCATTTCCCCAGTAAATGTAGCTCTTTAACTGTTTTCCACAGTTTTAAGGAAGGGTACTACTATTGTCTTGAAGATTCCTTGGTCACTTTTGCCTGAGACAGGCTGCAAGGATGGCTGCTCTCAGTGCTGGGGCTCCAGCGATCTGAAGTAGCAGGTCAAAAAAAGTGATCTTGAGGAACTAGGTCTTTCTAGTCCACCCTGGCAACAGCAAGCTGCATTAGAAGCTGGGGTTGAGGACCTCACTGCTGCCTGCCATGAGGCTGGGGGGACAGGCAATGGTAGCTTCTGCAGAGAAAGTAAAATGCATTGATGTTCCAGTTTGCTATTGCTGCCATTATGAAAAACACCAGAAATGGATTGGCTTTTATAAAGGGGATTTATTAGGTCATAAATTTACAGTTCTAAGACCATAAAAGTATCCAAACAAAGGCATCAACAAGAGGATACCTTCACTGAAGAAAGGCTGATGGCGTCCGGAACACCTCTGTCAGCTGGGAAGGCATGTGGCTTGTGTCTGCTGGTCCTGTGCTCCTGGGTTGTATTTCAAAATGGCTTTCCTCAAAATGTTTCTGGGCTTCTGTCTTAGTTTCTCTCTCTCAGCTCCTCTGCGTCCTTACTTTCTTTCTCCCAAGACGTGTCTCTCTAAGCATCTGGGGTCCTCTCTTAGCTTCTCTGGGGCAAACTCTGGGCTTCATCTTGAAATGTCCTTCTGTCTGCATCTCCAAGCACCTCTAAGTATGTCTGTTGGCTCTGGCTCCTGTCTCTGTTCCTGAGCCTCTTTACAGGACTCCAGTGATCTAAATTAAGATCTACCCTGAATGGGCGGGGGCCACACTTTCATGGAAATGCTCTAATCAAAATGTCTTAGCTACAGTTGGGTGAGTCACATCTCCATGGAAACAACCTAATCAACATGTCACACCCTAATCAAAAAGATCAGTAAGTCTGTACCCACAAGATGGCATTAAAGAACACGGCTTTTTTGGGGGACATAACAGATCCAAACTGGCACAATTGGTATTTACCACAATTTACTTGCCTCTCTTCTGCTCTTCCCTGGATGATGCCTGTTTAATAGTTGTTCTGGTGGAGGGACTGGTTCTTGGAGCTTCCTACCCCACCATCCTCCCTCCTGTGATGCTGTCTTGAAGGCAATTATGAGGAGCATGAAGTTCTCTTTACAACAGCTTTTCAAACTCTGAGTCAAGACCCATTTAATGGGTCAAGAACTCAATTTAGTAGGTACAACCAGCATTAAAAGAAATAAAATAAAATAGAAAATATCAATGCAGTAATATATTGCATATTGTGAGAATAAATGATGTTTTATACAGCTCTTGTTTTGATTTTACCTATGTATACTCACATACCCTTGGGTAGTCATGTTTAATGTATTTCTTACTGTGGAATGCTTTTAAAAATGTTTGCACACCTCTGTTAGAAGATGTCCAAGGATAAAAAACATTTAAGAATGACAGAGAACAAAAGCAAGACCACTAGAGGGCACCCCATGTCCGACTATGGCCATCTCCTTCAGTTGTACTTGAGGTCTTTTTATTAAAAAAGATGCAAGGAGACAAACTCACTGTGCACAAATGATCTTCCTCCTCCCTTCGCTCCAGCCTCCAAACCCTTGGCCCCTGAGTTTCCGTCCCAGGGCCTGCAGTCACTCGGCTAAACCTCTCTTTGGGCAAGCACACCAGTCTGCCAGCTCGGGGGCAGACATCTTGGCATCCCCAGGCACCCTGCCATGCACACAGGCTATGCTTGGTAAATGTGCAGATTACCTGTCTCAGGGTAGAGTTTTTTCCGTCTCAAAGGCTCCCAAATGAGGGAGGGTATAACAAAGATTCCATTTCAGAGCCGAGGAGGAAAAGGGTGGTGACTACAAACAAAGTGGATGCTGAGAAGTCCTGCAGTTCAGGCCTAAATGAGCTAGGGGTCATGGGTGAGGCCCCTCCAGCTTGACTCCTACAGGTGAATCTACAATACTTTCCTCTCACAAATAAATGCCTCAGGCTTTCATTTAATTACTGTACAAGTTTAATCCTACTGACTGCCAAAGGAGCAGATTCTCTGGTTGTTCACATTTTCTGGCTGGGGAGGAAACAGATACCTGGAGAACCCTTTGGCCAGAGATGCCTTGCTGCCAGTCTTCCTTGGAGGGCTCCAGGTACTCCACTGTCTGGCTGAACACAGCACAGTGAGAAGTGGTGCTCTACCAGATTACACAGGATCCTTCCGTCCCTCTGGGCAGCCTCTATCTAAACACCTTCAGACAGGAGATCTTGGGTTTAAAACTGCACTGGCCATTATACAGTCAACATGATCCATATGTGGCTAATTAAATTTGAATGAATCAGAATTAAATAAAATTAAGAAGCAAACTCCTTGGTTGCACTAGCCATACTTCAAGTGAAACAACACGGCTGTGTTGGATAGTGCATGTGCCAATTTACATGCATTATGTCCCCCAAAATGCCATGTTCTTTAATGAAATCTTGTGGAGACAGAAGTGTTAGTGTAGATCAGGTTAGAATCTTTGGATCAGGTTGTTTCCATGGAGATGTGATCCACCCAACTGTGGGTAATACCTTTGATTAGATTATTTCCACAGAGGAGTGGCCCTGCCCATTCAGTGTGGGTCTTAATTAAATCAATGGAGTCCCGTAAAGAGGCTCGGGAAGAGAGACAGGAGCTGGAGCCCTATAAGAGCTCAGACAGAAGGAGCTTGCTCCTGCAGCTTAGAGAGACATTTTGGACATGGCCTTTGAAAGCAGACTTTTTCTGACACATTGCTCTGGAGAAGCTAAGAGAGGGCAAATGCCACAAGAGCAACATTTTGAAGAATGCACAGGAGCCAAGAGAGGAGATGGAACACAACCTGGGATCAGGAGATGCCAGCCATGTGCCTTCCCAGCTAAAAGAGGTTTTCCAGACACCATTGGCCTTCCTTTGGTGAAGGTATACTCATGTTGATGCCTTAATTTGGACATTTTTCATGGTTTCAGACTGTAACTCTGTAACCAAATAAATCCCCTTTATAAAAGCTAATCCATTTCTGGTATTTTGCATTCTGGCAGCATTGGCAAACTGGAACTGTGCGGACACAGAACATGCCCATTACTGCAGCAAGTTCTATTAAACAGCGCTGACTTACAAGGTTGTCCTGGCCCATATTGTGGACCATGTTCTCTCTGGTATCTGGGGGCTTCTTTCAATTTTGCTATTAAATAGCAAATTCATAGTAGTTTTCCTTTTAATAATTGGCTTTCTCTTTGCTTAAAAACTAAGTGAAGAAGAGCATTTCTGGTATTTTTATTTCTGATTACCTGGTGACCACAACAGGATCACACATGAATCTGCATGCCTGGCCTCATGAAGGCTTGGGGTGCCACTGAGCAAGCCATGTCCTGCTCACTTGCTGACATCTGGCTAGGCTACTCTTCTGTGGCTAGTCAGTCATCAACTCATTCTTAACAATCCCTGCCATCTACCAATGCCTTATAGTTAGATTCTCCCCCCAACTGCAGTAATTGCCTCATCCCTGGATCCTGGAACTTACTTCTTAACAGCTTTGGAATTAGAGTACCGAGTAGTCAGGAAAAGCAATCAGGTCAACACAGTCTGCCTTCTTAGGTAAATCTATGGCAGAGATAACTGCCTCCTCCCTTTTATTCCCTCCCCCCATTCTATTAAAAAATGTTTACTAAGTTTTCAAGGGGAAATCCAGGCATGTTATATAATCGGATACCTTTAAGAAGCTAGAGTTTTGTTTCAAAGAAAGATGATGCTCTTGAAACAACTAACACTACAAATAGCTAGCAGATAATAAAAGATACTTTGTAAAGTGGTTGAAATAAAATTATGGTCCAAAATTCTGAGTGGCTCAGTTGCCTGAATTTAGTTGCAAGTCTTCTGTACTATATAAAACTTTCTACTAGAGAATGGTTATGACGAATGCAGTGGTTCTCTCTCAAATACACATATTCCCACACTGATACACACACACCACACATAAACACACACAGATGCACATAAATGCACACACAGTCATGGAGGGCACCAGGTCGAGGCTTCTACTTTCCCCAAGGAGTACAAGTGATTGTCTAATTTGGCAAGGAAGGCTCATGCTGTTCTAACACTGCCCCAAGTACTGTCCCAAATGACACAGTTGGCTTATCCGTGGGAAAAACTCATCTCTTAAAGCTTAAAGATTCCAAAATGTCATCCTGCATCACTCTAAAGGGCTTTCCTGCCCCAAAAGGTCTTTTTCAGAAGGATGGACCATCTCCCTTTCGGTATTTGGTTCAGCCTACTCATTTGTTTACTCATCCATCTGTCCCACCATTCATCCATCCATCTGTCCAGACGGACAGGGAATACTTCACTCATTTGTACTACATGGCAGAAAGGCAGCTTGCTTTAGTTAATTCAGAAAAGACTTGACCCTCACATCTATTGACAACTGATTTTTGCTAAGGGTGCTAAGTCTACTCACTGAGGAAAATATAGTCTCTTCAACAAATAGTGCTGGGAAAACTGGGTTTCCATATACAAAAGAATGAAGGGGGACCACTACCTCACACCATATAGAAAAAGCAACTCAAAAAGGATCAAAGACCTAAATATAAGAACCAGAACTATAAAACTCCTAGAAGAAAACATAGGGAAGCATCTTCAGGACTTTGTGTTAGGCAGTGGTTTCTCAGACTTTACACCAAAAGCAAAAGCAAGAAAAGAAAAAATAAATGGGTCATCAAAATTAAAAACTTGTGAGCATCAAAGGTCTTCACCATGAAAGCAAAAGGCAACCAACAGAATGGGAGAAAATATTTGGAAATCACGTATCTGATATAGGTTTAATATCCAGAATAAATTAAAGAAATCACAACTCAACAACAAAAAGACAAACAACCCAATTAAATAATGGGCAAAAGACTTGAAGAGACATTTCTCCAAAGATGTTCTAATGGCCAAAAAGTACATGAAAAGATGTTCTACATCATTAGCCATTAGAGAATTCACAACCACAATGAAATATCATTTCACACATAGTAGAATGGCAACTATTAAAAAAAAAAAGGAAAATAATAATTGCTGGAAAGGATTGGAGAAATAGGAATACTCATTTATTGTTGGTGGGAATGTAAAATGCTATGGAAGAGAAGAGGAACCTATGATGGCGGCTAGGTGAGACAGAGCAAGTAGACACCTCCGTGAAAAACAATGAATAAAAACCAGAAAGTGACCCAGAACGTCACCTCCAAAGTAGCACCAGCCGGACAAGGTCTGCTAAAACCACAGGGAACGTCCATTTGGCGAAACCAGAAGTCTGCATTCTGAAACGAGTGAGTGAGTCTGATTAGTCC
>PVKY010011059.1:0-12249 GCA_004027775.1 Bradypus variegatus
AAATAAATATAAGCAGAGGCTTTTGGAGATAGCTGAGCTCATAATACTGGAAAAGAGCTGTGTCTCAAAAAATGGGGACATAGAACTTGGGGAGGGGGTGGCAATTTCCATTAAGTTTTTGTTCCTTTTCTCTTTTGTTCATTTTTTATATCTTCTAGACTATCTTGAAAGGACTTTCTAAGACACCTTTCCTTGACCATTTTCTGCCTTGGCCAACAATTCAGCCACCACCATCACTCTCCTCTTTATATTCCAAGTCTCTTTCCCAAACATTTTTTTAATTAAATTCAATTTTATTGCCATATATTCACATACCATAAAATCATCCATGGTGTACAATCAACTCTTGATAGTACCATCATATAGTTATGCATTCATCACCCCAATCTATTTTTGAACATTTTCTGTACACTAGAAAAAATTAGAATAATAAAAAACAAAAGTAAAAGAGAACACCCAAAATCAGTCCCCCATCCCATCCTATTTTTTATTTAGTTTTTGTCCCCATTGTTCTACTCATCTAGCCATACATGGGATAAAGGGAGTATGATCCACAAGGCTTTTACAATCACAATCACCTCTTTTAAGCTACATTGTTATACAATCATTTTCAAGAGTCAAGCCTACTGGGTTGGAGTTTGATAGTTTCAGGTATTTACTTCTAGCTATTTTAATACATTAAATCATAAAAAGGATTATCTAGATAGTGTGTAAGAATGTCCACCAGAGTGACCTCTTGATGCCATTTGAAATCTCTCAGCCAGTGAAACTTCATTTCATTTTGCATCCCCCTTTTGGAGAAGTAGGTATACTCAATCCCATGATGCCAGGTCCAGATTTATCCCTCTGAATCATATCCTGCATTGCCAGGGAGATTTATAACCCTGGGAGTCAGGCCCCATGTAGTGGGGAAAGCAGTGATTTCACCTGGTGACGTGGCTTAGCTAGAAAGAGGGGGCCACATTTGAGCAACAAAGAGAGACTAAGGGGAAGACTCTTAGGGACAGTTAGAAGCAGGTTTAGCCTCTCCTTTTCAGTAACAAGTTTCATGAGAGCAATCCCCAAGACAGAGGGCTTAGCATAACAAGCTGTCAGTCCTAAATATTTATGAGAACATCAGCAACAATCCAGGTAAGGAAGTCCAACACTTCCACATTTTCCCACAGCTCCTCAGGGAGGCCCTGCATGTACATCTTTATTCTCTGCCCAAATAACTCTGGGATGTGTTGCTACTTCATACTAACCTATACAAACCTACCAGATCTCACTTCCTATTCAAAGTTCCATGTAATTATGGTGTTTGAAAAAACTGACTCTAGAAGTCATACTGTTTAGAAAGTATAGATCCTGCACCAAATAACGGCTCTTCCCTTGGTCTCACATGGAAGTTGAAGTTTTAAAACACAGTCAGTTTCAACCTTTACCCTTTGGCCTGATTTGCCCTAGTCTTAACCAGATCTGCTTCATTCATATCTCCATTTGAAGTCTGGGCTCTTTTTCCCTTTTTTTTTTTAACAGTTGCTGTATGCACTAACATTGACATTCACCTCTGCTGAGCTCTAGCTCTGAGTTTCAAGTGTCACACAGATACCCAACATTCCAGAGACCGATGAGGTTATACACAAAGGGATCAGCATCTCAGAGTTTGAAGACAGCCATTACAATTCAGGAATAGATGTGACTGCTGTGAGAGCTTAAAATCTAGGGACCATCACAATAATCATTCCCCTGTTAGGCTGTTCTCTAAGATTCAATTCTGAGTTTACACATTGTAGTTAGTCCATATTGGTGAGGCATTATAGTGTTTGCCTTTGTTTCTATGTACTTCACTCAAAATGCTGACTACAAAATCCATTCACCTCATTGTGTGTCTTACAGCTTCACTCCTTCTCCAAGTTGCTCAATATTCCATTGATGCATACACCACAGTTCCCCATTCTGTTCCTCAGTTGATCATGAATACTGTCTCCGTAAACACCAGTGTGCAAATGTCCATTCATGTCTCTACTCTCAGACCTTACAAGTACATACCCCATAATGAGGTTGTAGGACCTTATGGCACCCACATGCTTAATTTCTTGTGGAACCACCACACTGACTTCCAGAAAGGCTATACCATTTTTCCTCCTTATCAACAGTAAATACATATATCACTGTCTCCATGTTTTCTCCAGCACTTTTCTCCCTATTTATATTTTTTCTACAATATTATAGAGATATATTCACATACCATACAATTATCCACAGTGTACAATCAGTTGTTCATGGTGTCATCACATAGTTGTGCATTTATCACCACAGTCAACACTTGAACATATTGATTACTATGAAAAAAGTTTTGTTTTTTTCTAGCAAATAATGAAAAAGATAATAAAAAGAAAAATAAAATGTCATACAATACAATACAATAATAAGGTCAGACAACACCTCCACTACCAAGAATCCCATATCCCTCCTTCATATCTCCCTCTCATACATATTTAGCTTTGGTATATTGCCTTTGTTACACTTAATGGAAGCATATTACAATGTCACTGTTGACCACTTTGACCACAGACTCCCATTTGCTTCAATTATATTTTTTCTCAATACTAACCCTTTTCCAACACTCTTCATGGTTGACATTCATTTGTTCTCCTACATGTAAAAACATTTTTATATGTGTTCATTTAGTAACACTCATTGACCATTTCAATTTTTGCTTAGTTATACAGTCCCAGTCCTTACCGTCTACCTTTACCTCTGGGGTCATACATTCCCCTATCCCACCTCTTTCACTGAACAGGCATCTTTGTTCAGTGTACTTACAATATTGTGCTACCAACATATAATATTATGCTATTTCTGGATCTATATAATCAATCCTGCTGAACATTCTGTAGTCCTTCAGCATCAAATGCCCAATCTCTACCCTCTTTCTATCTCCTGATAGCCTGTGTTATCAGCTTTTAACTCTCAAAGTTTGCTCATTAATGTTAGTTCATATTAGTGAGACCATACAGTATTTGTCCTTTTGTGTCTCACTAATGTTGCTCAACATAATGTCCTCAAGGTTCATCTGTGTTATTATATGTTCCATGTCTTTGTTCTGTCTTACAGCTGTGAAATATTCCATCATGTGTATATATCACAGTTTGTTTATCCACTGGTCCATTGATGGACATTTGGGCTGCTTCCTTTGCTTGGCAATCATGAATAATGCAGCAATAAACACCAGTTTACAAATGTCTGTTCGTGTCTTAACTTTCAGTTCCTCTGAGTATATACCTTGTAATGGAATAGCTGAGTCATATGGCAAATCCATACTTAGCTTCCTATGGAACCTCCACACTGTCTTCCAGAGTGGTTGCACCATTCTACATTCCCATCAACAGTGAATAAGTGTGCCTCTTTCTCCACATCACCTCTAGCGCTTGTAATTTTCTATTTTTTGTATAATAGCCATTCTGGTAGGTGTGAAATTATATCTCATTGTGGTTTTGCTTTGCATTTCCCTAATAGCCAGTAAAGTTGAGCATTTTTTCCATATGTTTTTGAGCCATCTGTATTTCCTCTTCAGAAAATTGTCTGTCCATATCTTTTGCCCATTTTTCAATTGCGCTGTCTTTCTGTTGTTGAGATGTAGGATCCCTTTATATATTCATGATATTAAACCCTTATCTGATATGTGGTTTCCAAATATCATCTCCCATTGTGTAAGCTGCCTTTTTACTTTTCTGACAAAGTCCTTTGATGTACAAAACAGTATTACTTTGAGGAGCTTCCATTGTCTATTTGTTCTTTGGGTGCTCGTGCTTTGGGAGAGGTCTTGGAAACCACCTTCTATCACAAGATCTTTATGATATTGCCCTACATTTTCTTCTAAGAGTCTTATGGTCATAGCACTCATGTTTAAGTCTATTTCTCAATCATTTTTAACATATTCATTTATTCACTCCACATTCAATGTATCCAAAGATGAGGAATGATTTAAATGTAAATTAGCTCCTAGGTGATATTAATCACCTGATCTTTATTGGAAGAAACAGTCCTTTCCTGGTTGTGTTAAAAGATACCTTTCCAATATTAACTAGAAAGTAAAAAGACAATCTACAGAATGTGAGAAAATAGTTTTAAGCAATCACTGATAGGATAAAGGCTTATATCCAAAATATATAAATAACTTTTACAATGCAATAACAAAATACAGACAACCCTATTTAAAAATGGGCAAAGGATTTGAACAGATATTTTTCCAAAAAGGATATAAAAATGGTCAATAAGCACATGAAAAGATACTCAACAGTGTTAGCCATTAGGGAAATGTATATCAAAGCCACAATGAGATACCACTTCAGACCCACAAGGATGGCTACTCCTTTTTAGAATAAAATAATATGTCATTTATAAGAGATATCTTCTATCAGCAAATTCAAGAGACAGAAAGCAGATTAAAGATTTACCAGGGAGGTTTTGTGTGCATGTGTGTGTGTTTTTGAGCAGTTGTAGATTTCCAGAAACATCTTCCAGGAAGCACATAGTTCTCACATACTCCCTTTTCACCCACACACAGTTTATTTTGCATTAGTGTGGTAACTTTGAAATAATTCATGAAACAATATTATAACTATGCTAGTAACAAGAGCATACTTGTTACATTGTATTGTGCAGTTCAGTGGATTACTCCTTTGTGTATATTAACTTGTGTACAATCTAAAATTTCCCATTTATTCCTTTTTAAATATACAATTTAGGGGTGCTGATTGCATAAGCAAAGTTATGTCTCCGTCCCCATTATCCATTGCTAAAACTTTTTCATCACCCCAAACAGAAACTCCATACCGATTAAACCTAACTTCCCATCCCCCACCCCACCTTGGCCCCTTGGAAAACTATTCTGGTTTCTGACTTCATGAACATGTTTATACCGCTTATGTCATATAAATGAGATCATACTTTCCTTTGTGTCTGGTTTATTCCACTATCTTCCAGGTTCATCCAAGTTGCAGCATGCATTATTCTTACATTCCTTTTTATGGCCAAATAATATTCCATTTTGTTTATCTGTTCCTCGGTTGATGGGCACATGGGCTGCCCCCACCTTTTGGCAATTGTGAATAAGAACATCAGTGTGCAATGTCTGTCTGCATCCCTGCTTTCAATATTTTGGGGGAATATAACTAAAAGTGAAATTACTGGGCTATTTGGTATCTCTATACTCAACCTTCTGAGAAATTACCATACTGTTTTCCATAGTGGCTGCAATATTTTACATGCCCACCAACAATGTTTGAGTGTTTCTATTTACTCACATCCTTTCCAGCTCTTGTTAGTTTCCATTTATTTAATAATAGCCATTCTACTGGGTGTGAAATGGTATCTCATTTTAGTTTGGATTGGCATTTCCCTGATAGCTAAATGACTTTTGAGCATTTTTTCATGGGCTTTGTGTCTACCTTTATATTTTCTTTGAAGATGTGTCTGTTCTGGTCTTTTTGCAATTTTAAAATTGGATCGTGTGTCATTTCATTAAGTTATAGAAGTTCTTAAAAATTCTGGACATTAACCCCACTTATCAGATACATGGTTTCTAAATATTTTCTCTCATTTTTGTAGGTTGTCTTTTTTCACTCTTGATAAAATTCTTTGATCCACACACATGTTCAATTTTTATATAGTCCCTTTTATCTATTTTTTTTCTTTTGTTGTTCCTGCTTTTGGTGTAAAGTCTAAGAAATCACTGCCTAGCACAATATACTGAAGATGTTTTCTTATGCTTTGTTCTCAGAGTTTTAAAGTTTTAGTTCTTATATTTAGGTCTTTGATCAATTTGAGTTAGTTTTGGTATATGGTGTGAGGCAGGGGGTCCACCTTTAATCATTTGCATATGGCTATTCAGTCCTCCCAGCACCATTTGTTGAAGAGTGGATTTGACACCTTTGTCAAAGATTAGTTCCCAAAGATGTGAGGGTTGGAAGGGGGAGTTTTTGATTGGTGGGTATAGAGTGTTTGCAAACAAATATTAAAAAAACCAACAAGTTATCTTTCCCAAATGTAAAAAAAAGGCTGGTGCTCCACCAGGGGACACAACAGTCCCAACTTCGCTCAATGGAGCTCACAGCTGGTCACTCACACCATCTCCCTTGGGACCATACTCTGCTGCCACAAGGTGTCCTTCACCCCCGACCCCCAACCCACCCCAGGCCTAAGAGCTCAGCGACTCCAGGAGCTCCAGAGTCCCCTTCTCAGACTTCTTTATCCCTGTCCCTCCTCCAACTCTCCTTTTCTTACCTCTTGAAGGTGCTGTAATACCCCTTGGTCTCAAAAGACAGTTGCTGACATGGAATATGACTCCGGGGGAGGAATCTGGACTCGGCATCGTGAGATGTAGAACATCTTCTTGACCAAAAGGAGGATGTGAAAGGAAAGCAAATAAAGTTTCAGTGGCTGAGAGATTCCAAATGGAGCTGAAAGGTCACTCTGGTGGGCACTCTTAAGCACAATATATATAGATAACTCTTTTTAGGTTTTAATGAATTGGAATAGCTAGCAGTAAATACCTGAAACTATCAAACTACAGCCCAGTAGCCTTGAATCTTGAAGATGACTGCATAACAATGTAGCTTACAAGGGGTGAAAATGTGATTGTGAAAGCCTTGTGGATCACACTCCCCTTTATTCAGTTTATGAATGGATGAATAGAAAAATGGGGGCAAAAAAACTAAACGAAAAATAGGGTGGGGAGGGGGACAATTTGGGTGTTCTTTTTTTACTCTTGTTTTTTTATTCCTACTTTCACTTTTTCTGGTACAAGGAAAATGTTAAAAAATAAAAAGATCAGGGTGATGAGATAACAACTATGTGATGGTAATGTGATCAATTGATTGTATACTTTGGATCATTGTATGGTATGTGAATAGAACTTGAAAAAAGAAGCTTGAATTACGGATTTAAGCTTGAATCACCAATCAATCTATATGAGTGATTCAGTAAGGCCATACCTTAAATGAAGTTACATATTGAAGATATTTACAGTAGATCCACCAGAATGTGGACCAAGACCAAAAAACATGTCCAAACTGGAGCACACAATTCAATTCAACACATATATAGTAAAAAGAGAGATGTGCTTTTTGATTTTCACAATTGCCCATCACATGACGCACATCTTTATGGAAACAAAAAGACTACAACAGTATTTTTAAACTGTTTTGACACCCAACTGAGGAATTTTGATCCATATTTTTTATACCTGTGTTATTCAACTAATTTTTCAAAATACATGCATTATATGATAGCTGTAATCCTTGCATCTATTATGAGATTGTGTAGAATACATCCCTGTGAATGACCCTAATAATAAAATCAAACAAACCATAAAAAGAAAAAAAAAAGACAGTTGCTGGACGATTAATCATTTGCTTGCAAATCCCAGAAGTCATCAGGACCCAAGGGTTCGGTAGGCCAGGCGGATTTTATGCTCTCCCTCGCTTTTTCCCTAGGGTTTTAGGTCGCTGGACTACATCTCCCACAGGGCGCTGCGGTCAAGATAGTCTCGCAAGTACTACGTTTCCCACAAACCACCGAGAAAACCTCGACTTCCGGCTGCTTTTCCGGTATCTCTTTGTTGCGCCCTGTGAGCTGTGTTGAAGGAGTGGAGGAGTTACGCTGCGCGGAGGCTCTGCAGACCCTCTGGCGGTGAGAATGGGGGAGCGGGGGGCGTTCAAAGCGGGGAGGCGCGGATCGCGGGCAGGGCGAGTCTTCCTGGAACTTCAGGCTTGTAGGTGCGTGAGCTGCAGAGGAGGGTGGGTCTGAGGGAGACAGAAGGGGGGTGTTTGCGAGTGTGTTTGTGAGAGTCTTCGCCTGTGGCAGAACCGGTGTATGCCTCGGAGTCTGTGGGTGCAGTGCCGAGGCCGGGACCGTTCCGTGACTGTGCTGGTGTACGGGGGCACGCGGCGCCTGTGCTCACTGTGAGCCTGGGTGGCTTTAGCTCTCTAGTGAGGGTCACTTTGACTCGCGGCTCTGGGTCCTCTGCTGTTTCCTCTGTCCTCCGCACAGTCCTGTACAGCTGCCACAGCGAAATGCCCCCTAAAGGAAAGTCAGATATGGAGCCCTAGGACGTTTCTAGAAGAAGGCACAGATTTGCTGTTCGGATGGGGATTTTAGATCGGGAATTGCAGCCGATACAGGCTACCAGGAACTCATGTTAAGGATTCCGAGAATAGGATTCCTTCCTGGGAGGAGCTTCCCGGGAGTTCTCTAGGGTTCATTTACATGTTTGAGAATTCCAGCATTCCCTGTGCTCTGACCCCGGAACCTGCTGCGAACACTCAGATTCCTTCCCCTTTCTTACCTTATTCTGGTTACATGGATGAAGTCACAGCAGATGTAGCTTAGGAAGGTGGAAGAGAATAATGCTCAGTATAGTGGTAATTCTAGATCATTCATCTTCAGGTTTCTATAGATCAGAAGCTACAGAAATATGAAATTAAATGTGATGTGTGCTTGCAAGTTAAAGAAGTGAGCCAGAGGCTCATGTGTTCCAGAACGGGAATTATAAGCAAAGGTCCTTTGTATTGGGGGGCTTACATGGTGCCATAAATGCCCTGAAATTGTATAGAGAACTGCCTTATTTATTTGTAAATTTGCATTTTTCAAAGACGTACATAACCCAAAAGGTTTAGACCTGGGTTTTAGATCTAGAATCAACTATTTTTTCCCCTTTGGAATGGTCTCACCCAAATTAGTGATCAAACTTGTGGGGATGATTAAGAAAATCACACCACATCCATGGGATTCATTGTAAGCAGATAATAAAATTTGTTTATAAAACATTGGTTATTAAAAGAGAAAATGACTATGATCTAATGTTAAGCAGTATTTGTGGTTGTGTGTAATAATCCTCAAATAATTTTTAAATAATATGTGAAGCCCATTTTACAAAATTGAATTTTGTCAAAAGCTTTTGCAAGGATTGGATCCAAAATGATATTTTAATTTTTTCTTTAGAGAAGAATGGAAGGCTATAGCCACATTAAGCTTTTTCTGTGTCCAAAACTGTATCTTCTATGTACATATGTTCTCATTAAATCTGTACAGACTGTTTCCTTTCCATTAACAGTAGAATCTTTGTAGAGAAATGTGCCTAATTCTATCAATGTGGTTCAGCTAAAAGTGTTATTTGTTTCAGTCATACTGATTTTTCGTGCCAGGCTAGTATTTACAGATTACTAAATGACTAAAATGTATCCTCTCCTAATAATGATATTTTAAACACTTTGAAATGTCTTTATGTCTTATTTATGATGATAAAACATCATAAATGATGTTGTAAGACCCTCATCATTACCTAAGTTACTTCTGAAGAGAAAGTTATCATAATCCATAATACACTTGCCCAGAGGTAATCATTCAGTATTTTCATGTATATGTATCCAATTTTTATCTGTGAGCATTTGTCTGTGGTTTTATTTTGGTGGAACAGGACCAATCAGCTAAAGGAGACAAAAACTCCAACTCTTAGTTTGGAAAAGTAATGTAACTCTATCATGGGTGTCCTTATACCTCTGTGCATTAATGGATGAAAAGGAAGTGCCAGGGATCACCTTGTTTGAAAAAGATTTCAAGTACTAATACATTTTAGAGATACAAAATATAACTTACAACTTAATTAGCAATGCACGAAATTACTAAGGAAAACATCCTTTATGAATTAAAAATTTTGAGATTCAGGTTATGTTCAGAGAAATAGCAGTAATCTTTGATTTCCAGTTGTCTTGTAATTACAAATATTCTTTCCAGAGCTATAGTAACAGAAGATAAAGATCAAAACATTCATAAATATTTACATAAATCTTCATACTATGCAGAATAAGATTCACTCTCTTTGAAATTCTCAATTTAGCACTTTTTCAGATCCTGAAGTGCTTTATGATGCCAAATGGAGTTTTATTTGCGTCTATAGCTGCTGGGGACTGAAGAAGAGGACATTTTCTCTTTACCTCTGTGATAATCTCTCTCTCTCTCTCAAGAATTGTATTTTCTCAATAGTAGACCATGAAATTTTTAAATTTAGAAATATAAAACACAGAAAGCCCTAGAAACAGAAACTTTAAGGAAAAGAGGAAGGAGCAGTTTAACTTCCTTTTTAATAGTGGACGAAGCGACAGGTATTTTTCATCTTTAGTAAACATAGATAATTTCCATTAAGCCATCATTAAATACTTTTTATTGTTTATATGATTTATCTTGCTTAATCTTCCAGCAATCAAAACAGTCATATGCAGTAGGTGATACTCTTATCTCTACCTTGGGGAAACAGAGACCTGAGATGTTACTAACTTGCACAGTTCAAAGTTCACTTTCACGTCCTGAGTGTCTCACAACGGAGGCTTTGTTATTACTTCAACATGATACCATCTCCTAAGGTATGTATGCCTTTTTAAACCTGCCTTATTCACTGAATTAATGCTGTTTTCCATCAATTAATATGGAAAAATGTCATCTTTATTAGTAATGGCTTACTATGTCACCAAGTAGGAGACCATAATATATTTAACCTCTTGCCTACTGTGGTACGTCCACATTTTTAAGTTTTGTTGTCAAAACTTATTCAGCAGTGAACATCTTTGTATGTAAACCTTGTGTACTTCTATATTTATTTCCTTTAAAAATTCCTAGAATTGTAATTTTGTAGTCAAAAATATTGTGTATTTGTCGTTTGTGGATAACACAATCACTAAAAAGATGCAGTCTCTTCCTTTAAAATGCTTGTATGAAGAAAGATAAAATATGACTAGGAATAAGAGTGAGTACGATAAAGTCTACTGGAGAGATTTAGGTGGCTTTGCCTTGTAAGTTCTCAAGAAGGACACATCAATCTAACTATAGAAGAGTCAGATTAAGAACAAATTATACTGAGCCCATGGTATTTCTATGGCAAACTATAATGGATTTTATACCTTATACTTTCATTCTATTTATTGCAAAGGAAAACTAATAGGAAAAGATAATGCAGCAGCTGACGCCATGGCTAAACTGCCTGGTTTAGAAACACAATAAACCCTTCTGTCCATAAGACTTATAATAAAGCTGCCTTAGGACCATCATCAATTCATACGGAAGAACACTCTGGGACTATTCCCCCATTTGTTTTACACAGTACTCTAAAACACCTAAAGAGGAGTCATAGAGTTAGTTTAGGTAATGGCAACAAAAGGAAAAAAATAAGCAATTCAGTAAAATGATGTAAATTTAGAGAACAAATCATGTTGTTGAATTCCCTGCCTATTTGGAGAACATCCTCCTCTTAATAAATTTAAATACACACATGCGTGTGTATATTTAAAGTTAATGTATAACTATTGTTACAATTAGGAAGAAAATTCAGTAAACAAAAACTCAAGATCCAAACAAATATATGGTCATATAATTCCCAGACATTTTCTATCTACTGGTTTCTGATGTTCTGTCTACCTCTCCTTGTATATATGTTGATTTATTCATGTATTTTACAAAACAAGTTGGTCACCCTATTTTTCTATTGACACTATACCTGGAATATTTCCCAGGTCCTGAAGTATTTTTGCTAAATTAGCATTTAATGGTTACATTGTATTCTGGCATGATAATAATGTCCTATATTTAACTAGCAAGTTTTGCTAGATTCAGAAATTTGAACACTGTGTTTACATCTACATTGTCTTAACCAACTTCACCTAATTCCAAAGATATAAAAGAATTTCTGGTTGGGATGATATAGCCTCTTTTCAGTCTTGAAAGATGAAAATGAAGGAGGACCTGGTTAGCAGGGCTCAAATGTCCAATCTCAGGTTCATTTCAGACTTAACATATGGCACATTGGCCTGAAAACTTCCTGCTGATGTATCTGGATTTGACTTCAATGCAAAAATAATTCTACTCTGTGACTTTGTGCAGCTGAGATCCCTGGGACAGGGGAGGAAATTGATTTATCTAGCATCTTCATCTTCCCAACCTGGGTATGACCGGAGGCAGTTTGGAAACTGGAGTGGAAGAGCATAACATTCATATTAACTTTAAGTTCTATGGAGAATGCTAAAGCACAACTGATCTCAAGGGCTTTCTCTTCTCCCAGTTTTGGATTTTCTAGATTCCGTGCTTTTCCAGTAAAGGAAACCTAAGCCTTGATCAGCCCTTACAGATCTAAAACCATGGCCCACGTAAGTTTCTGTTTCACTCCTTTGTAAAATATGTGTTTGATTTTTAAGGCATGTAAATATTTCCAATAAT
>PVKY010011060.1:0-12252 GCA_004027775.1 Bradypus variegatus
AAGGGAATGAGCAGTGGCTCTCAACTCCCATGCACCCATATTAACAATTAACAGGTGAGATAACCCTCCACAGTCACATGGCCAGGAGCTCCCATGAGGGCCCCCAAGGAAGCAGCAGATGAGTATTGACCTCATTTACTCTCTCCCACACAGAAGTTCAGGGGGTGCACAGGCAAGAAGCAGGCACAGGAAAGGGTGCCACACAGAAGCTTCAGGAGTCCCTCCCATACTCCCAGAGGCTCACAGGCACACAGCAGTTAGGGAGGGGGTCACATTTGAACTGGGACAGAAAAGTCTCTTTAACAAATGGGGCTGGAATGACTGGAAATCCATATCCAAAAGATAGAAAGAAAGAGGACCCCTACCTCACACCCTATACAAAATTTAAGTCAAAGTGGATCAAAGACCTCAATGTAAGTTACAGCACAATAAAACCCATAGAAGATGAAATAAGGAAACATTTTCAAGACCTAGTAATAGGAGGTAGCTTGTTAGATCTTATACCCAAAGAACAAACAACCAAAGAAAAACAGATATATGGGAATTCCTCAAAACCAAAAGCTTCTGTGCCTCAACAGACTTTACCAAAAGGGTGAAGAAGCAACCAACTCAATGGGAGAAAATATTTGGAAACCATGTATCTGTTAAGAGACTGATATCCTGCATATGAAAAGAAATCCTAAAACTCAACAACAATATACAAACAACCCAATTTTAACATGGGCAAAAGGTATGAAAACATATTTTTCTGAAGAGGAAATACAAATGGCTAAAAAACACATGAAAAATTTTCAACTTCACTAGCTATTAGAGAAATGCAAATCAAAAACACAATGAGATACTATCTCACACCAGTAAGAATGGCTACCTTTAAACAAATAGGAAACAACAAATGCTGGAGAAGATGTGGAGAAATTGGAACTCTCTTTAATTGCTGGTGGGAATGTATAGTGGTACAGCCACTGTGAAATTCAGTTTGGCAGTTTCTCAAAAAGCTAGATATCAATTTACCCTACAATCCAGTAATTCCACTACTTGATATACACCCAGAGGATCTGAAAGCAGTGACATAAACAGATATCTGCACACCAATGTTCATAGCAGCATTGTTCACAATTGCAAAGTGGTGGAAACAATCCAAGTGTCCATGAACAAGATGAGTGGATAAACAAAATAGGGTATATGCATATGATGGAAAACTATGCAGCAGTAAGAAGGAACAAGGTCCTGAAGCAGATGACAACATGTATGAACCTTAAAGACATAATGCTGAGTGAAATAAGTCAGACACAAGAGGAGAGATATTGTAAGTTACCACTACTATGAACTCCCTGAACAATGTCAGATCAAGGCCTTATAATGTAGAATATTGGGGACCTAGAGACAGACAGAAGCTAGTAAAGGGGGAATAACTTAATAGGTTCAGATATGCTAGTAAGGGTAAATTTAAAGGTATGGGAATGCATAGAGATGATACTGTTTGTTAATGGGATTATAAGTCTCAGAGCTGCATTAAAGGTGAACAGGATTGAAAGGGATTGTTTGAAGGCATGTATCCCACAGATCAGCACTACAAATATAGATAGATGCTTGCATAATATATTTCTAAGCTATGACACAGATACAGAGAGTTGACAACAGACTGGTATATGGGGAAAATGTACTTATTGCATTCCAGGGACTCTAATTAATAGGAATACTTTACTAGTATCACACAAATACTAGGGACAAATAATTAAGGGTTAAAAAGCCATATGGGATGTTATTGGTAATGACAATTGTTTAAGGGATGATAATGTGAGATCCTGATGGATTACCATGGGCAGAACATATGCCATGTGAAATGGGAAACCCCCTACTTTATAAGTCAAGCCCTCAATTTTGAGGCTTGCTCTTCTGAAACTTGTGGTTGTAAAGGGAAGGCTAACCCTACCTATAATTATGCCTATGAGACACCTCCAGAGAACCTCTTTTTTTTGCTCAAATGTAGACATTCTCCCTCTAAGCCCAAATCTGCAAATAAATTTATCACCCTCCCCCCCTGATGTGGGACAGGATTCCCCAGGTGAGTAAGTCTCCCTGGAGATATGGGACACAGATTTTGGAAATGAGCCTGATCCTGACATCAAGGGCTTGAGAATGCCTTTTTGACCAAAATAGGGAAAAGAAAGGGAAGAAATAAGCTTTCAGTGGCTAAGAGATTTCAAATATAGTCAAGAGGCTGTCCTGGAGGGTACTTCTATGCAAGATTCAGCTAGATAACCCAAGTGGCCACAGTATGGTAAGCCCAAGTCAACAGTAGTCCCCCAAACCCTAAAGAATACCTGGGCCCCTATCTGAGACTATAAAAGTTTCACTCACTAAGCTTATTCTTCAGAAACTTAAATCATTCAGACAGCTCCTGTTTCAGCTAATTCCCCAAACCTAGAGGCAACAGTCTCTTCAAGAACATCAACCAGTTGTGCCCCCTTTTCCTATAATGTCAACACCCATTTCAATATGAACAAGATAGGGTGTTCACTGCCTAGACATCCCTAAAGATTGGGGAAATGATTAAACTAGAGGAAGAGGTAGCAATAGACAAGATGGAATTTAAGAGAAGATTATGAATATTGAATCTCTATATAATTTTCTTTTTCTTAGTTGCTAGTGCATTAGAATAGCTAGAAGGAAAAAGTGAAATGGTGTAACTATAAGCCATAACATTTTTGAAATTTGCTATATAACTACTTGTTAAATTATAATTTGAAAGTTATCACTTTTTTGTAGGTATGTAATATTTCACAATAAGGAAATAACTGAAACTGTGGTACTGTAACCCATAACATTCTTGGAAATTTCCTATACTTATACTTCTTAAATCACAATTTATACTTGCTAAATTGCATTTTGAAAGTTTTCACCTTTTTGCATAGTTATATTTCACAATCAGTAAATAGCTGAAATTGTGGAACCATAACCCATAAGATTCCTTGAAATTTGCTTTCTAACTACTTGATAAATTGCACTTGGAGAGTAATCACTTCTATGTAAATATGTTATATTCTACAATAAAAATACACTTACTATTTAAAGAGTGAAGTGCTGAGGTTAAGAGTGTGGGCTTTAGAGTCTGACAGATATGGGTTCAAAATCTGAGTTGCCACTTACTGGCAGGGGTCTTTTGGAAGTGTTTTAGAATTCACTGCACCTGTTTCCTGATTGTAAAAATGCAACAGCAAGCCCAGCTCAAAGGGTCAACTAAGGCACTGTTTGTAAAATGAAACATCTTACCTGGGACTTACTGAATGTACAGCAACACAAAAAGTAACTGATTTTAAAACAATGAAAATTTAGAATCATAGAATGTTTAATTACTTTAAGATTTTAATAATACATCATACTTGATATTTTTGACAGGTTAATTGCATGTTACAGTTCAGTAGTGTTTTGTGGATAATCAGGAATATATTCACTGGGCATCCAGTGAGTCATAGAGAAAGGAACTGTGGCTGATTCCCAAAAAACATCTCACTGGAAGTGGGAGATTTGCTGCAGCAAAAGAGATGCTAAAATGCAGACTTAAATTCTCTAACTTCTGTCCATTTCCCACCCTCATCCCAATTGCCCCAGCCTCAGTAGGCTTGGTCACAATCTCACCAACCCAACCCTATTAACACCCCTGTTTTGTCTTTCCACCCTTTAAAAATAGAAAACCATGAGATTATCACTTCATAAAAATTAGAAAATATGGATAAACACAAAGGAGAAAATTAATAGGTTGAGTAATGTGGCAACTATCATTTTACCTCTAGCACTCCAGGAGGGCTCCTATCTTGGAAAATGTCTTGGGGTGCCCTTTCTATTGTACAATGTATCAGGGACATCCTTTGGGCCTGTGAATGAGCATCCAACCCACTCTTCCCACAGCTGTGGTTTATTTGGCAAATCTTCTGCCGGCCCCATGGAGTGTTTTGAGATTTTCCTTGAACTAATGAAATGTTTATCTTACCACCTAATTCTTTGGAATCAGTAAAGCCATGAAGTCAGAATTCTTTCTTTCCAGGTAGCCCTTGCCCACCCTTTAGATGTCAGTGCAAAGTCTCCATCTCTCACCTTGAGAACTTCTTCCCTGCTTCCTGTGGCTAACAACTGGCCTTTGATTTGCTCCCCAAAACTGCAAGTTCCACAAGAAGAGAGGCTGGTATTTACTATAAGGCTCACCATTCAGGTAGTCACTATAAGTGTCTGAATCGAGGATTTGAGCAGATTGGTAACTGCCCAACAATTATTTAACCCTGGTCATGGAGAACCACGAATGCACCTACAGGATCTTCAAAGCCTCACTCCCTTTCTCCACTGTGCAGCTTTGCCTGCAGACCCAGTGTCACAGTGAGGTCAGACCTGCAGGGAGCCAGGGCAAAGGTCAGAAGCTCTAAGGACTGCCCTGCAGTTCTCCCAATCAGGAAGTCGCCCCTACCTGGCTCCCTCCACTCCTTGGTCAGGGACCCGTAGGGTGGAAGAACAAGCATCCCCAGAAGGGCCTCTCCCGTCCCGCCCCATCCTTGGGGTCTGGGTTTACCAGGTGTCTTCCCTCCTCCTAACCAGGTCCTGGAAGCCAGAGGTGGGGGCGGGGGCAGAGAGCCGTGGGTGCCAGGGGCTAAGGCCAGAGGCTTATCTACCCCAGGCCCCTCTGCAACCAGCGGCTCCAGAGCCAGCCTCGGCTCCCAGAGTAACTTGGGGCCAAGGGAGTGGGGTTGTCCAAGGCTCATCACTTCCTCCAGGCACCGGCTGCTGGGATGGGGGTTCCGGCGCTCCCCACCCTCCTTACCGCGGGATAGGATGTCGGCACTTCTATTCACTGAGGGCGCTAAGAACGTAGCTTCCACCCGCAGGATCCTGACCTCGGAGGACTCAGGGGTTCATAGGGTGGAGACGGAGAGAGGGCGCAGGGTCCAGGGGCTCCGGTGGGAAGCGGCCGACCCCTTCCAGACCGAAACCCAACCCCACCAGCTCGGCAAACTGCCCAGCGCACCCCTGGCGCCCCGCCCCTCCCAGCACCGGAAGCCCTGGGACCCGAGCCGAGGGGCGGGGCCGGCCCTCTCCCGCGGGATTGGCGCGCAGGCGCGGCCCACCCTGTATCGCCTGTGACACCGCGGCCCTACCCCTGGTACCACCTTGGCTCCCAGGCCTCCGCTGATGGCAGGCGAAGTTCCCTGGGCTGCGGAAATGGCAGCGGGGAGTAGCCAGGCCCTGGAGACCCTGGTGAGTCTGGACACGAGGGGCTGTGTGTGCTTGTGGGGTGGTGGTGGCCGTCGCAGCATCCAGAGGTAGGAGGGCCCAGGCCGGGTGCAGCAGGAAGTGCACGGGTCTGCTGAGACAGGGGCGAGCCCCGACGGGTATTGGTGCGGGGCGTGTGGGGGGTCCTCTCCCCGCACACACACAGCAAGTTTCCTCTACTCTGTCTCCCCCAAAAATACCCAAGTCAAAACGAGGGCGACCACAGATGAATCCATTTCTGATCTTAAATTCTGGGTTCCTGGTGAGACTGCCCATGTGCAGTGTAGGCCTGGCCTCCAGCTTTGTCCCCTCATCCCCCCTCTAGCTGCTCCCAAATGTCTGGTGGGGAGGAGTCTGTGCTGAAGGAAGCAGTGTCCTGAGGAACCCTCCCTGCAGTGGAAGGCCCTGGAAGTTTTGCTTCTTTGAGGAGGAGATCTGGGGTCTTTGGCACCTTATCTGAAGTCCAGAGCCTCCTGAAGTCAGAGCCTCCTGCAGACACCGTTACTAGATGAAGGCAATGGATTCTTTTACCGCTTGTGCTCAAATGACCAATTCCTGAGACACCAGGGTTTCAGAGAAAAACTTTTATTGCTAGGCAGGAAGCAGGAGAACAGATGGCCTGTTGGTCCAAAATCTTTATCCCCAAACTGCAGTAATTCTGATAGTTTTAAAGTATCAAATGATGTGCAGGTTTTAGGATAATGAGTTCAGTGGCCCCCAGATTATGTAATTACAGGTGATCTAATTATTGAGCTTGCACAGAATTGATTACATAGTCACAGAACATATGTAAGAAAATGGCAGGTTTAATATGATGATGGGTGTGATTTTTAGTATTATAATGAGGTATAGGTAACTTATAGATTAAAGTCTAAGCTACTGTGCATGTCAGATGGGCCAATTTTGGTTAGATCCAGCTTCCATTGCCAAGACAACTTTGGACTTGTGGTGGGTTAGTTCTTGCTGACCCAAGACCCTTCATTAATAAACATTAGGGACTGTCTTTTGTGGTCATAAGACTTTGGAGTTAAAAAAACTGTATAAATTGGTGCAAGTGAAAGTTAGTCACAAGGTTTTTACAATCATAAGGGCACAAGATAAAAGCTATACAATAATTGTCAGAGATCAAGGCAGCTGGATTACAATTCAGGTTTCAGGTATTTCCTTCTGTCTACTATGATATACCAGAAAGTAAAAAGCAGTATCTACGTAATGATTCAATAATCATCATCAGCCCTTAAATCTTAACTCCTCAGTTAACAATGTGTGGACCATGGTGGCTGCTAAAGACCCTGAGTCAGGGTCTGGGAACTGTTGGGCCAGTAAAGTCTGGGAAGCAGGGGATCTGGAGACTAGTGAGTCTCCCTCATGGGGGGGTGAGATGGAGAGGGAAGGGGGAGCAGCAGCAGGGCCTGGAAAGAACCAGCTTGGGAATTCCAAGGGCAGTGTGCAGGGTCAGCCAGAATGGAGAGAATGAGAGAGCAGACCACCCACAGCAGCAGGACAGACAGGGCCTGCCACCTGTCCTCTTTGGACACTAGGTTCTTGCTGGCTTTTGAAATGCAGTTTGACATAATCAATGAAAACTGTTGATGTCCATATTAATTTTGTTGATTCTCCACTTTAATTTCAGTTCTGCAGGTCTTCTGTGGAAATAGTTCAGTTGTGAACAGAGGTGTTGTGTTTGAAAAGGCAGGCACCAGATGCCACCTGTGTCCATGGGGGAGTGACACCTGCTTCACCCACCTCTAGTCCTCTATTGATGGAACACATGGTGGAACTGTGTTTATGGATGAACACTCATGAGCCATTGTCAGGCAGACTGAGGGTGACACAGGCAATGGCCTGTCTGTCTCTGAGGTTAAAATGGGTGTATGTGCACATAGTTAGATTTGTATAAGCTGAGGAAAAATTCAGAAATCTTGAGAATCCAACCAACCAGGTCTTAGCTCTGAAGGAGCCAAGTAGAGGGTCCATGGGCAGAACACATGACTCCCCAGGTGGCAGAGTAGCCTTCTGGGTTTAGATGAGTTCTGTGTTCAGGCACAGGGGCCAGCCTGATGTGGTCACCACCTTGCAACCTTTGGATGTTTCCATGACTCTGAGCTGGATGTCCTCACCTGCCAAGTGGGGAAGCTTTAGGAGTGAGCTCACATGCTCCTGTGTGGGAAACTGGATTAAAGCTCCCATGCAGGACCTGTCCCTGCCAGGATCCACAAGGAGCACTGCTACCTGGGGCTTTCCTTTCTTGGCCTATGTATTTCATTGGCTGGACCAGGGCAGCTTTTACTTCTTCATGTCGTCCAGTATTTGTCAAGTAAAATTTTGTGATTTCTTTTTCCAAAATCAAAATGCTTATATCCACATGGTGACAGTAGTCTTGCAGCTTTAGTTTTTCCCTTGCTGAAATGGAAATGGCATCTGTCAACCCTACCCAGGTGCCCAAGCTGGTGGCACTTGTAGGAAAGTTCTGCTGCCTGCAGGATGACCTGGTCAAGGTGGAGCCCTTGGTGGGGGCTCTGCGGGAGAGCCAAACCTGCCTGCACCTGGTGGACAGTGAGGACATTTTGCCAGTGTCACATGCATGCTGGCCTGGCAGGAGCAGCCCCAGGTGCTTGCAGGCTCCTAGAGGTAGGCCTGGGCTGGATGGGGCAGGGCAGAGGGGAGCAGGGCTGCCCTGAGTGCAGGCCAAAGGGTCAGCAATGTGTCTAGGTGGCTCATCCCAGGTCCCAAGGCCCTGTCTTCACTTGGCAGCAAACTAGACCTGCTCTGGTGTGACACCATTGATGGTCTCTACCCACTTATCTGATGATTTGTGACATAAATAAGTATGGGCTTGACTAAGGGCTGCTGGCCCGGGTGATGCTGGGATGGTGCAGGTTATATGGTGTATGCCTTGTATACCTTCCTCAAATCTTTTCTAAAACACTTTTTATTGTGAAATATTTATACAAAAAAGTGATAATAGTTTAGCAGGTAGTTATAGAGCAAATTTCAAAGTACAGTATGGGTTTTAGTTCCTCAATTTCAGGTATTTCCTTCTGGCTGTTCTAATACACAAGAAACTAAAAAAGAAATATATGTATAATGATTCAGTAGTCATTTAGTAAGCCCATCTCCCCTCACATCAACACCTGCAGACTAGAGTAAAAGCTGCCTTGGCTGTGAGAACAGCAGAAGGGAGAATAAGAAAAATAGGCTACTATTGAACACCAAGGCATATGTATTCTGTGCAGATTTACACTGTGGCTATGAGGAGGCTGGTGAGCTAGTATGGTAGAAAGACTGCAGGAGGCTGGAATGATTCCCTCCTGATGCTGTTCATGACCTTTTTATTCCTTCCCCTAGAGTGTGGGTGGGACCTGTGACTTACTTGTAGCCCATAGAATATGGCAAAGGTGAAGTAATTTTGCAGATGTAATTAAGATCCCAGATCAGTAATTTTGCTTTACTCAAAAGTGAGATTGCACTGAGTTAACTAGACTTAATAGGTTAAAAGCCCTTCAAAGAGGGTCTGGTGCCTTCCTGAAGGCAGAAACAATTGAATCCTTTGCAGGAGGTACCTTCATTCTAAACTCAAAATAAGATTTTAGAGATCAGGAATCAGCATACTCTGAATGATAAGCAGGCACACAAAGAAAGATATGCACTTTAAAAGGTTTTGATAACCTTATTTGAAAATTGATTCTCAAAATTTTGAAGTTTTTACAACTTTTAACCAGGAAGCATCCTCTTACTTATAATTCAGTTGTGAAATATTGAATTTTTTTGAGGAAAATAATATTAAGATGACATAAAATATATCTTATCCATTAAAAAGTATTTATTTGAGGCACATTATGCTCTTTTAAAAGCATCCTTGAAGTGCTTATTAGAAACATTGCTTTAAAACATTCATAAATTCAATGTACTTGAGAATATAACAAAAATAGCATGCTTTCTATTATAGAAGAGAAAAGATAAATTAAAAACCTGATGGAAATCAAGCTTCATATGCAAAAGGGATTTTGAAAAGACATCTCTTGAGGATCCTGGCAGATGACAGCCATAATTTTTTGCTTTGCTCTCATTTCTTTGCTGGGAATGGGGCCCTACACCTTGGCTTAGTCCCTGGAATGCTGATGACCATGTTACAATTCTGCTCTCCAACTTGAGAAGGCCTAGGCCCTGGACAACTCTTGAAGGCTTTAACTCTGCTCTCCCTACTCTCTAATCTGAAATGACCCTTTGAAGCATTGGATGCAAAAACTGGTATTGTTATGATTTAGTGATCTGAGAAAACATATTTCAGCAATTTTCCAGAATGCACCATGTTTTAATTAGTACTCAAAATATCAAAAACTGTGCTATTGGAAGGAAAATCACTTTAAAAATTCTCCTTAGATGAAAAAAAGTTAACTAACAATGCAGTTAAAACTTTTTAAAACAGCTTTCCTGTTTAAGCAGAAAACACTTGGATTTATAATATCAAGTCATTCCAAAATATTTATAGAGAATTTGAATCTATGTTGGAAAATTAAGAAAAAATTAACTTTGTTCTAAAGTGTTCTTGTCTAGCATCCTTTGTTGGCTACAATATGATATAATTAAACTTTGAACTCCATATTTTAGTGATGTAATCTTCAATATGCCCCAAACTTTCAAATTTGTTATAGCTATCCTATTGCATCTGATCATCTAGCATAGACACTATAATGAAAGTAAACATCATACAATGCAGTGATGACTATGGAGTGTAAGCAAGACACTTATCTTTATTTTTTTATTTTTTATCATTTCATGTACACATAAGTTTCATCTTCCTGGGGATTTATCAATTCAGAAATATATCTGGATAGTTTAGTATATATAAAAATATATAGTTTATATATATACATGTATATATACAAGTATATAGTTTAAGTATATATAAATATATATATTACACACATATATACATTCATACACACATATAGAAAATCCAATTCAGTCTTGAATATGCAAACAATTTAATGGTATAATTTTATTAAATCCAAATAGGCCAGTCCAAAATACATAAAATTTTTTGAGTTCATGCAAATATCATAAACTCCTTCCAAGGAGGCGATAACTATCTGCATATATATATGGATGAGGTTTGCAAAGCTGTGCATTTACAAAATTTTTATAATATCAAGGTTTTCTACTCAATTACAATGTTTTGTCTTATCTTTTTGTTGTTCAATCAAAATTTACTCATTGCAGAATAATCAAATAGAGAAAAAGAACAGTTAACCAGAAAGAAGCAGCAGCATTAGCCTGTTGTCTCACCAGAGGTTTTGCTTACAAATTGTCTGTTTTCTTGTAGATCTAGCATCCATTTAGTTTTTTGGTCTCATATTCACTGTACTTTTTAATCTCTTCTGAATCTGAGGTTATGGATCATTCACAATGTACTACACATGTGATTCTTTCTTCTCTTTCTCTTGATGTACATTGGAGTACATTGGTTATTTAAAGAAATTAAATGGATCTACATCTTTGTTCTATTTAAAGAATCTTATTTTAACTAGATTTATCAATTAAATATCAAGTTTCTAAACAATAGCCCAATATCATGGTCTCATTATTTCCTTGCTATTGTTTTCTCAGTTTTTTCTTGTTATTTTACTATCTTTTCCTCCACATGTGCTGCACTCTCACTTAATCCAGTTCTTTTAGTATTATATCTTCAATGCAATCTTTAAATATGTTTCCTTGTGGGCATAAACTGTGATTTTCCCTCTTGTTTTTATAATTTTTTATTTTTACATTAGATTTTGGAAATAGGGTACTGATTTTATAGTTTCTAAATGTCATTATAAATATCATGAATATTGATTCTTAATTGTCATTTATTTGTTCATTTGACTGACAAACACAAACTAGAATATTTGTAGCATTTAACAGTTTTATGAAGCTCCAAGTACTAAAGAATCACCAGTTTTGTTTTTATAGGTGTAAATCCCAGGTTCCTGTCAAACTCCAGCCATTTTCCCAGAGTTTATGAAAATTTAGCTTCAGAGTAAAGCAGGCAAGTGTATTTATTAAAAGTAGAGACAGAAAACTAGAGAGAGAGAGAGAGATTGGGAGGGAGAGGAGGTGACTTATTGGATCTAGTCTCTATTTGGGTTGAAGGAAATGTTTAGTAATGGATAGTGGTTGTGATAGCACAACATTGTGAACAGAATCAACAGCAATGAATGTTATAGTTGAAGGTGGTTAAAAGGGGGATGTTTAGGTTTATATGTGTTACTAGAAAAAAAATGTAAAAATAGAAAGAGGACAATACAGCACAGTGAACCTTAATGCAAATGATAGACAATAGTTAATAGTATAATTATAAAAGTTTCTTTCATGAATTGTAATAGCTATACCTCAGTAATGTATAATTTAAATAATAGGGTGATATGTGGGAACAACTGTACTTTATGCATGAGCTTTTCTGTAAACCTACTACTTCTCTAATAAAACATATGAAAAAGTAATAGGATACAGATAAAAAAGGAGGAAAAAGATTTAATGGGATGATTTAGAGAATAAATAGAAAATAATTATTGTGTATCCACAGCTAAGTGGTCCTATTTTGTGGTTTAGCTTATGTTCCTTGGATTCTTTTTATATTCCAATCATTGTGCAGTGCTTACATATAAAATATTTAATCTTTTTAATAATCTTATTAGATAGATGAGGAAACTGATGTTAAAGGAGGTTCATAAATTTGCCTAAAGGCAAGGAAGAATTCAGTGCAGTCATATTCCAACCAAGATTGGCTAAAGATGGGAGAATAGGTACAGGTTCTGGATTCAATGTTTCAGTGTTTGGGGAATAACTGGAAATAGAAGAAAAATATAAGGATGTAATATCTCACACTTTCTTCTGTGTTTTAGGCTCAGCTAGCATTAACTGTTGTTATTCCCATAAGTATGATACTTATGTGCATCAAACCACATAATAAGTACACTAGACTCTAGAAAATATATGTCTACAACTTTG
>PVKY010011061.1:0-12263 GCA_004027775.1 Bradypus variegatus
AACTGTATATTTTACTAAGTTATTTTTATCCTTTATAAAGAGTATCCTTCTACATGTAATCAGGCACTAGATTTTTTTCTCACTTAATGTTATGCTGCTCAAATTAATATAGCTTGTGTCTCACTTTACTTCATTTATTTTGAATGCTGTACAAACTCAGTTGTATCCATAAAGCACTGTTTTTCATGCATTTATGGACATTGGGGTCACTATTATTTCCAGCTTTGTTCTAAATATTCCTATACATTTTTTTTTTTTTTTGGTGTAGAGGTAAAAAGACTTCTGTTAGGTATACGCCTAGGTCTGGAATGGCCAGGTTATACGGTGTGTGCCAAACTAGTTTCCAACATGGTTATACAACTTGCTTCCTGCACCACTGTTTCAGAGATACTATGGAACCACATCCTCTCCAACATTTGTTATTGCTATGGGTATGGGATATAAAATATCCTATTATGACCTTGTTTTGCCTGTCCCCAAACTCTTCTTATATTTATTAACTTATGTGTCTTCTCTGCTGTAAGATGCCTATTTGTGTCTTTTGATCCTTTTTCTACAATTTAATCTTTGCACAAAAATCTTTAGCAATAAAAATTTTGATTTTGGTTAAGATGTGTATTAACTTACCTTTTTGACAAATGGATAGTATGTTTTCCCAACATTTATTAAACATTCCATCTCATTAATTCGAGATGTAAATTTCATCTTACATTGAATTCTTACAAATATAAGAAATAATTTCTATTAGTACTTTTTATTTGGATTCTTTGCTTGGTCTGTGTTTTATACCGACACCATCCTCTTCAAGTTGTAGCTTTACAGAGCATATAATTAGGGCAAGCTTTCTTTATTTGTAGAAGTGTCTCCACTCTTCTTGTTGCTTTCTGTGTCAAGTGTGAAATTCGTCAAGCTCCCTTCTGATATCCCTCCCCCCAAATCCTATTGGTTTGATCTGTATCACTGTATGTTTTTTAGGTTAATTGGAGAATTGAAGTTTTCTTTTCCTCCACTGTCTGGGTCTTATTTTGAAATAACCCTCAGGAAAGTTTGTAGTTTTCTGAATGTACTTTTGTCACAGTCTTCTTCAGTTTGTAGTAAAGATCTTAGATTATGCTGATGACAAAATAATTGTTGGTCTTCCCTGATGGGGTTGTATTAACGTCATATGAGGAGCCAAACAGACTTGTCTGGGAAGATGCCTGTCACACAGCTCTTCAGGGCAGCTCTTGTTAATTCAGAAGACAAGTTTACCTGTTGCGCAACTGGCCCATGATGGCTGATTGTTTTGTCTTCTCAGATCTGGAATGTATCAGTAAATACTTGTTGGTTAACATAAGATGGATAATTCAGCAAATAATTTTACTTTTTTTTAAAAAACCCATTTGAGCACCTTTCTCTCTATGAGCTCAGTTCCACAGACAAAGCATTTGGGCCCCATGTTACTGGAACATGGTCTTAATTTTCCACACACTCTTTAAAGTGTATCTTCAAGTTATTTTTCTCCTTGAATGAGAGATCTTCCCCTAACAAAGATAAATACAACATACTCATACATGCATGTGTATCCATGTGTATCTCATTGGGTATACATTCTATTTTTTTAAAAATCTCACTTGGCACTGAGGAACAAACATTGACCTTAGGAGATTCTGGTTTTTTTCTCTGCTACCAGGCAGGAGAGTCATGGAAAAAATGCCTCCATTTGAAGGCCAGGAAAATCCTTGGCACCCTAGTGCTGACCAGCAGTTTTGAGAGAAACAGCAACAGAACTGGTAATGTGTACTAACGAGCTTTGTATCCTGAAATCCATATTGTAGAAGGGATTGAAATCTGCAGAAAGCTACATCTGTGTGCTCCTCACCAGACCCCAGCAAGGAGCCTGAATACGGCATGTCATTATGATTAATCGTCGGTAATGAGGGCCTTCTGAACCCAAGAAAGAAGCGTTTGTTTTTCTGCTCCTACATTTATAGCCTCCAATGTGTTTGCAAGCGCTCTACGGAGAAAAGCCAAAATAGAATAGGGAAAGAGTGTTCAGTAGCCATCCCTTACTTCCCTGCCAGACATTTCAATAAATTAACATACAGGGACCAGTTGGGGATTTTGTAAGCTTTTTCAAGTATGCGATAAAGAAAACGTTTCCTGGTTCAAAGAACTTTTATAAAATTAGGCCACAGGAGATCTGCTGTGAGTTTTCAGAGAAGCTAAGTGGTGATCCGAGTTCAGATATAAAAAGGACAACATTCACGGAAGCTGGGTGAATTAGAATTCTCTGATTGAAAACTTTGGGCGTTGTTGTTATTCTCCAGCCTACCAGGAGGTGGTGCAAATTCACTGCCAATATGGTAAAGGAGGACGTGGCTTGCTTTCCTTGACTCCCGCCCTGAGGAAGTACAGTAAATCAGAAAGGGAAAATAGAAAGAAAAACCTTACCATATTTAAAAATAAATTAAACAGACAAGAAGAAATCATCTTTGTTTTTCTTTTAAAAAGAAAAACAGTTCCCTTTCACGTTGTATAAACGTCTGTCAACTTATTTCTTGCTGGATTCAGCGGATGTGGGTCAAAGAGAGCACAGAATGGAGATTTGAGGAAGATAATTTTCGAATATCTTAATGTTAGGAAATTAACAAGATGGGGTTTCTAATGGCTTCAGACAGACCTGACATTAAGGAAGTGGTTGTGGACGTTCTAACAAATAGCAAAGAAGTCGCTAAACAGACATACATTTCATTCCATTTTTATAAATTCATGATAGTAGTTACATGTTTGGACGTTTAAAAATCTTTTTAGATTGAAGCCCTGCGACTTCCCTCCCATATGTGTGTCAACTTGTGCATGGTTGAAATGAAAATTAAACCTTTACCCCGGAAGATAATCTAGCATGTAGAAGACCCAACAATAGTGTTTAAAAATCAAACCAAACCAGAACAAAAGAAAACAAAACCCACCGCCAACAGCAACAACAAAAGCTGCCCCATTTGGTCTGAGGGGAGCAGCAGGAAGCAAGCGCTGGTGTACAGCAAGTTACCAGATCTGTGTTCTGGTGCCCACTTTTCCAATAGTCAAGATTGTTTTTGGAGATGGAAACCCACCTGGAAGGAAGAAAGTTATTATTAGTATTATTAATCTAAAAAAAAAAAAATCACTGGGGGCATTAAAAAAAAATCTTTCCCCAAACCCAGTTTCCAAGACTACTGGCTCTAAACAGAGAGGGAGCATTTTTGAATAAAAACAAAACAGAACCAACAAGAACAACCAAAAAAAAAAAAACACAACAACAACAACAACAAAAATCCTGAACCTTTTAATATACATAACAAAACAATGACCCTGAAGAATGCTTCAACATTTTCGAATTGGAATTTCTAAAGAAAATGCATCCAGAGAGTGACCTCCAAGTTTTTAGTTAGGATGGATTTTTCAGTCCGAAATTGGGCTTAGTTTTAACAGATGTTACCAGCGAGGACAATGTATATATATTTTTTCCTAACTAAAATTTATCTTTTCAGAAATTAATTTGTTCTCCGTATTGCCGGATTACATTTTCATTTAACTTTGGTGCCATACCTTGTAATTAGTTTTTCTTGATCTGTTTCTTAGAGGAAGAAAAATGAGGAGATAGAAAAATTAAAAAACAAAAAGCAGAGCCTGGAGGTTGCAGTTAAAATATTTTCCTTTATCACACCTGGCAGGAAAAGAGCCAACAACACTGAACCCAGGACGGCCTCGAGTCACACTCGCCCAATTCCCAAACCTCAACGTTTTTTCTTAAAATCTTCGGGGCATATTATGAAGCCAAGGGCGTCTGGCTTAGGAAGAGAGGCGCTTAGAATTTATTTGGGAGAAGGACGGGATCTTGGAAAGGAACCTGGGTTATTAGGAGGACAGGTCGGTTTTCATCAGTAACTTCTTCTCGGGTGTTTTCATGGACTGGAGGGGAGTTGACATCGCCCGCCCGCTCACCTGGGAAGTCCCCCTCTTGGCACTGGCTTTGTTTAGCCTTTCTTTTAAAAGCCCTATATTGGCAGAGCGACCCACAAAGAAACAAATCCCCGTTTTACGACCGCTTTCCCCCTGCAGGAGTCCGAACAAGGTTTGCGGGGCTCTGCAAGCAGGAAGATAAAAGAGTTTTATTTTAAATGCGCTGCGTGTCAGGATTAGACAGCGTTTCCTTTCAGCTTAACTACAGTGCGGAGCTTCATTTCCTATTTCACTGCTTCCCCCGAAAGAAACTTTTCTTTTCCTTTCGTTTCCTTTCTTTCTTCTTCTTCTCCCTGTCCCCCCTAAAAAGTCAGGAAGAAAAGTGCTCGACATAGAGCTTCCCCCTCTGCCCTCCGGAAATCATATTTAACTCCTGATCGTTGGAAATATCAGGGCAACTCGGGGCCTTGGCCACGGTGCTGAGTTTATTTCCATTTGGTGAGACGGCGAGCTGGATTTGGCTGGAGCTAGCTCCTGAGCAAACCCAGGCCGAGCTGCAAGCCAGAGTGAGGCAGTTGTCCCGGGCAAATATTTCCAAATCCGCAGGCGCCCCGGGTGCCCGCTCGGCGCAGCAGCGCGGGCCACCGGCTTTTCAAAAGGGACAGAGCGGAGGAAAATACCTTCGCCTCCGTTACCTTTTTTTTTTTTTTTTCAACTTTTGCAACAAACGGCCCCTGATGGGATGGGGCGACTCCCAGCGACTCCGGCCGGGGTTTGGGAGACGGCGGCGCCTTTGTCACCGCGGGTCTCGCCTCGGGGCCACCCCGCCGCGCCCGCTTTGGCGGCTGAGCCGCCCCCGGCCCCGGCTCCAGGCCGCGCGCAGACAGCGGTGGAAAGGCGCACAGACAGTATTTTGCACTTTTCCGCCCTTTGAGCAAGAATCGGAGGAGCCCAGCGAGAAAACCCGAAAAGGGAGGCCGTTATTTATGGCACCATATGGTGGGATTTATCAGCCCGGACCGCCTCTCCCCCACCCCAACGACGGGCAGACAGTGCCCGGCTGACAATGCCGCCCGCCCAGTCTTCCCCGCCTCCAGCCCCCAGTCACATTTTTCTCAACGAAGTTGATGGAAGAGAGTTTCTTTTTCTTTTTCTTTTTTTAATGGCATTAATGACAATTAAATCAAAAAATAATCAGTGCTCTTTGGGCATGGGCATTTTAACGCCGGCGGTGCCGTCCCTTCCCTTTGGCAGAGGCGGGAGCGGGGGGGCTTGGACCAGGTGGAAGGTGGTGTAGGGTTAAGAAGCGTCGGGCCTCGGAGAAGGGCCTAACTTCCTCTTCGTTTTGTTGCCCTTTGTGTTACATACTGGGGCAAGCAGGGTCTGCCAATCACTACCATTTCTCTTTCTTGTTCTGTAAAGACAGGGTCGCCACAGCAACAGGGACCTGACAGGCTGGCATCTCTCTTGAGCTCCAGGGGGCCCCTAATAGGATTGAACCGAAAGATCAAGCCAATGGTTGCCTATTTTAGGCCGGTAATAACTCCCAACTGCTTGCATATACATGGGGCTTACAGTATTATGAAACAACTTTTAATCCCAGAAAAGAGCAGCCTGTTTTCTAGCAGAATCTGTTTGAGAAAACCTTTTGGGATCCTCCCTCCCTGCCATCCTCGTTCCCCTCCCCCCATTTATTTGGGACTGTGGAAATCTCTCCTCCTTCCTCATTTCCCCTACCACCCCTCCCCCAAAAGCTGAAGGTGTCATTTCCTTTCATTAATTCATTTTACCAGCTCAAAGTAAATACTCCCTTAGAGGGAACAAAGAAACCCCTTTTTGGTATTCAGTTGAAGTCCCGAGTGGGAGCAGAAGTTTGCACGTCCTTTGGAGAAACTGGCCTTGGATGTTATCAAGCCAGACACCGGCAACCCTTCCCACCCAATTCATGTACACCTACAGAAACACAAAGCAGCCCGACTAGGAATGAAAAGGGTTCTCTCCTGCAGGCCATTGAGGTTCAAAATGAAGCAGAGTCACTTGGGAGTGGGGAAGGCTGCAGTGGGTGCCTGTCCTTTATCCCGTGTTCTTCATGAGTAGAGGGAGAAAATGAATAAAACCGTATGGGGGGAGCAGTTTGTGTTCACCCCCAAGACCAGACCAGGGGAAACCCATCAAACAAGACTGACTTCAGAAAACCAAGACTGCCTAGAAAATCTGAATGCAAACAGCGCTGGAATAATCAGTGCCACCAACATCTGTCACCACAGCTGTTTCCTTTCTGGTTGGTGAGAGAACCTGTCTCTCTCCTGTGGGCTGGCAGTGAACTCTGAGCAACCCGCCCAGGGTCTTTTACAAACAGAATCCTCCAGGTTTCTGTGTACTTAGCCTGTTTATGGAGAAAATACAAAGCAAGCGTGATGTTGCCCCCCTTTTAGGTGAAAATAAGTAGCCTGGTTAGGTGGGTTAGGAAGTGTTCTCGTCATGTGGTCACTGATGGGGAAACAGGCTCGGGAGCAGCCAGTGAACTTTCAATTTGATATTCAGAGAAGAATCAGAATTAAATCCAATTCTCAGCCCACTAAATTCTGCTGGGTGTCTTGGAAGACATTCTGCTAAAAAAAAACAAAACAAAACATTTTTCCCCTTTTGTTTGATCAACAAACAATTATTGAGCATCTGGGATGGGAAAGATAAAAAGCTCCAGGTGGTGGAGGGGTAATGAATGAAATAGGGTCCCTGCTCTAAAAGAATATGCCCTCTGGGAAGGTCTCCGTGATAAGCAGGGGGCGTGATACCAAGGGATTTGTGGGCACACAGTGTGGTGGCTGGGCCTGGGAACACATAATTTTTGGCTGCAATTACTGGTAGAAACTTCGTGCACGAAGTATCACTGTCGAGGACTTGAAGGCCCCCTGGGCTCTGGCTCAGCAGAGGTGGAAGGACACTGGAGATACGGAGAGCGGCATGCAAGCAGGAGAGAGCAGCAAATTTGTTTTCTAGAGGAGCTGGGGAGGTCAAGTGGGAATGAAAGAGGAAAGAGCTATTTTAGCTAAGACTCTTAAGATTTTGGCCTGTGGGCCAGGGGAACTCTGAAGTGACAGGATCTGGGGGTTATTTGTGGAGGGTGAAACTGGGGCCCATATGCAGGCAGGGTGCAGGGTTTGGGGTTGGGGTGAGGCCTGGGTGCGGAGATCCCAGTGGGGAGGCTGTGGAAGTCGTGAAGTGTGAGGGCTGCTGCAGGGCGGTGCCACGGGGATGGAAAGAAAGAAGGATTCGGCAAGATTTGGTGACTGATGGATGCAGGACTGGGAAACAAGGCAGCCTTGTTATGGGCAAGAAAAGAAAATAACATTTAAATCCACCATTACATGCAGAGTGTTTAAAACACAGGAAACTTCATGAAAACTGTTGTTGAGCCTTCTCCCAATATAGAAGAGCTTTCTTGGTTAAATTTGGACATTTGGCCGCCTGCCTGACCTCAACCAGACATCAAGGCCAGGATCCCAGAGCTCAGTCCCTTGGTGTGGTGGGACGGAGAAGCAGCCTGGAGTAAGGATATTTTCCCCAAGACACATTAGTCCTCCGTAGCTGCTCATTTCAATTTTTATGCCATTATTGAGAAAGGAAGTTAGAGAAAGAGACCAGAGGTGTTCTCTCTGCAATCCCCAGGCAATCGGGAAATGTTCAGGTGAGAAAGCTGATCTGACATTTATTTAGTTATTTTTTTAGTTGCTTCCGAGGCTTGCTTCAGAATGTTCTGGAGGGCACACAGCTGGGAAGGCAGGCCCTAAGGGTGGGAAATAGTGCAAAGGGCCTTTGGGTCCAGAGTTCTAGTCTCAGTGCTGCCTATTCAGGCTGTTTGTTTTGTCCATCCAGCTGCATTCGTTGAGCCTAGTTTCCCTACCTGAAAAATGAGAAGAGTCAGATGATCTTGAAAATTCTTTCCAGTTTTAGGTAACTGGATCATTGAGGTTCAAGCAACTCTGTCTCTGAATTTCCCCAACAGTTTCTTCCTTATGCTCTTGTGCGCTGCTTCGCATGTGTAAACAGAAAGGATATTTATGTTGGATGATTTAGACTTCAGTCTGGTTTTTAATAACTTCATTTGCATTGAACTTTATAAATATTTTGAAAGCCTGGTTGCATCCAGTCTCACTTGATCCACAGAACTGCCATGTAAAGTGAGTAAGCCAGGGATTTTATCCCCAAATGTACTGCTAATGATAATTGTTTCCATTCATGGCGTGCCTCCCACATGCCATTCCTTACATTAAATGTCTCATTTAATTACTGCAACTCTGCAGGCTTGTTATCCCCACTTTACAGATAAGAAAGCTGAGGGTCTCAGGGGGTTGGACACACTGAATGCCTTCAGCTTGTCAGTGGCCGAGTCAGGATTTGAATCCATGTCCATCCGAGCCACACTGTCTAAGGCCTCCTGGAGACGTCACACAAGGGTCCCACCTGCCTCCTTCTCCTACACAATATTTCTCTGTGCTTTTTTAAATTATTTTTTTATTAGAGAAGTCATAGATTTATAGAAAAATCATGCAGAAAATAGAGTTCCCATATGCCACCCTATTATTAACACCTTGCATTAGTGTGTTACATTTGTTACAATTGAGAAAGAATATTATTATAATGGTACTATGAACCAGGGTTGATATTTTACATTAGGGTTCACTGTTGCTTTGTACAGTGCTACTTAAAAATATATATATATGTATATATGTATGTATATGGAATTACCAGTTCCGGCAGAGAGCACGGTGAAAAGCGGAGCGCGGCGAAAAGCAGAGCCTGTCCTGTGTTCTCCAGGCCTTCCGGGCCCTCGGACCCCTCCGGCCCAGGCCAGTGGGTGAGCTGGGGGCCCGGGGGCGCCCTGTGGGCCCTACCCTGCGGAGACCCAGAGTCCTCACCGCGACTGCCCACCGTCTTGGTCCAGGCCCTGGGGCAGTGGCAGGACCCTGTCCTCCCTTCCCGCCATGATGTCCTGATGGTGGTGACGGCAGCCTCTCCGAGCCTGGTCCCCACGGGCCACCGGCTTTCCCTGCCCAGACCTGCCCGGTGGCGGGCGTGGCAGGGAGAGGAAAGTGGCGGCTTCCGGAGGGCCGAGGGCTGTTAGGGGACTTGAGGGCCCAGAAGGCGGGTCGCGTAGACTCAAGCTCCGTCCTCTCTTCGGCTCGGGCCACGGAACAGTACAGATCTGGGACCTGGGGTGACCGCCCCATCCCAACTGGATGAGATGCCACCTCGCCCCGACAATGACGGACGAAGGCCTTAACGGGCCTGGAAGGTGAGTGGAGCCCTGGATGTCGTGGGATGGAACGGTTAGCAGTCTGTAGGGCGGTTAGTCTTCCTTCTACCTGACCTTGCTTGGCATTGGAGGAGAGAAACGGTAGGCAAAACTGTGACATTTGTCCAATAAGAAGTGTCCACCACCTTTTAGGAAGATTTACTGGCCGTTTATAGAAGAAGGCCTGTGTATGTAATATGAATAAGCTGCTCTCAAATTCCCCCCCAACCTTCTTAAAGAAAACTTTTGCCACACCTAGGCTTTCTAGATGTAATGAGGTTGCTGACATATGATAGAGTTAGAAAATCGCATGTCTTGTAATGCCCATTTGTTAGGGAAAGAAAAATCTTAGAAATGGCTTCTGGTAATGACTTTGAAATGAAATTTTGACTGCCTCTGGAAGCGACAGTGGGATAGGCACACATCCATGTTTGTTCTATGGGTTGGAGGCCAAGAAGCAGAAGGCTAAGAAGAGGAAGAGAAGGTACTATGCTAGACTGGACATATTTAGAAGATATTTTCATATTATAACCGTTGTTTTGTGTGTGCAATTCCTCACTACTGTATGTATAATTGACAATGCTAAGTGTTTTTTGAAACATCTCCTCTTCGTAGATGTTTTGAAGTACCTGACGTATATTAAAAGTAGAGGTAGTAGAAGAACACATTTCGTAATTATCTGTTTGTTAAAATTCATATGAAATATTGTGGGGTTTCTTGGAATGGTGAAACCACCTCTCTGAATAGTACACATTTTGTACACTGGTTTGGGGAAAGAGTGAGAAGGAAGTGCAAAGGGCTTGCCAGTGTGTTTATAATGAGACAAGATTAACCATTGTCCCTATGTTTGTACATTTGTTTTTGCTTTGCTGTATATATAGTGTATATAATGGACATGCATGTCCTAATTTGCATCTAGTGTTCTAGATGTTAAGAGGTTGCCAGTGTATGAGAAAAATAGAGTTAGTAAACTAATACATCTTGTACATTTTGTGTTAAAATTCCTAAGAAAGATTGTCTTCTGAAATTTTGAGCAGTATAGCCCCCAAGGTTGGTGGAGGAAGGATAAAAGGGAAGGGTTCTTGAGTAGAATGTGCATATTTAGAAGACACTTTCTGATTGATTGTTGTTACATGTATGCAGTTTATTCAAGACTGTTATGTATATAGTGGACAAACTACATAATTATTTGAAACATCTAGTCTGTCTAGGTGTTTAGAAGTACCCGACATATGTTAAAAGTAGAAGTAGTAAAATATTACTTTGTAAATACTGTTTTGCTCATATTCCTAGGAAATAGTGTCTTTTGGAAATGGGATTGTTAAAACCATCTCTGTGAGCGGCATACAACTGTCTATATACTCATTCAGTGGTTTGGAGGAGGTGGGAGGGAAGCAATAGCAAATGGTAATATGCTAGTGTGTTCAAACAGAACTTTTTCTGTATGTTCTATGCATTTTATTTGGCTGTATATGTAGTGCATATAATGGACAAATGAGTCCTAATTTTGCAGCATCTAGTCTGTAGATGTTAAAGAGGTTGCCAGTGTATGACAAAGTAGAGTTATTAAAATTAGCATGTTTTGTATACTTTGTGTTGAAATTTATTGGAAAGCTTGTCTTCTGTAAATGACTTTTGGGTATGAATTTGTTCAATCACCTCAAAGCATTACACTTACCTGTACTGGTCTGCTGAACTGGTGGTGGAGAAAAGGAAGTCAGGAGGGAATGGTTCGAGGCCAAGATGGTCATGTTTAGGTGATAACTCAGATTATAACCGTTGTTATGTGTGTATGGTTCTATTTAACAATACTATGTATGCAATGAACAAGTAAATTCTTATTTGAAATAGCTAGTCTTTTTAAATGTTTAGAAGTGCTTGATGTGTTTAAAAATGGAGGCAGTAGGATAACACTGTAAATAGCTCTTAAAAATTGATGAGAAATACTGTCTTTGGGAATAGAATTGTTAAAGCACCTCTGAACATTGTACTTGTTCATTGGTTTGAGGGAGGTGGGAGGGAAGAAATTGAAAAAGATGTTTTGCTAATGTGTGCTAGAACATTTCTGATCATCCATTACCCTGTATGTTACGTGCATTCATTTAACTTTGCTGTACTGTATATATTGTGTATATACTGAACAAATGAGTCCTAATTTTATAATATCTAGTCTCTAGATATTAAAGAGATTGCCAATGTATGACAAAAGTAGAGTTAGTAAACTAACACATTTTGTACACTTTGTGTTAAAATTCCTAGAAAGGCTGTCTTCTGAAAATGACTTTTGCAAATGAAATTATAAAACCCCATCTATGTGACACATGTGCCTGTAACTCATCCACTGGGTTTGTGGTGGAGAGAAGGAATCAGGAGAAATGAAGGGCTCTAGACCAGAATGTTTCTATTTAGAAGACACTTTCAGATGTAACAGTTGTTATGTATGTGTAGTTTATTGAACACTACTGTGTATATAATCCTTATTTGAAGCATCTAGTTTTTCTAGATGTTTAGAAGTGCACAAAGTATGTTAAAAGTAGAGGTAGTAAAATAACACATTTTGTAGATATTGTTTTGTTAAAAGTCATATGAGGGCGCAGTGGTGAGGTCTAAGTTGTAGTTACTCCTCCGGGGCAGTTGGTAGAAAGCCAGGAACTGCATGGACCGTACACTGTAGAGGAATTTGAGATTGGACAAACTCCATACAACACCCAATGAATGTGTGGAACAGCTGAGATCAGTGAAATCTCTAAGTTCTTGCGGCCAGGGGTCCCGCACCCCTCCATGCCAGGCACAGTCCCAAGGGAGGAGGGGCCATCTGTGCTGGGAACCAGCAGGGAGAACAAAACTGCAACCACAGGTAAACTGAGAGCAGACACCGGAAAATCTGGGAGCAGTCAGCCCAGCGGAGAGGAGATAGGGCTAGCAAAACACCAGAAAAATAGTGAAAAAAAAGAAAAAAACAGAGACTTTCTGGAGTCAGGTGAACATAATATAGAGAAAGGCAGGGCTCAAACAGAATCAGACACATATGCAAATTCCAGGA